>OZ007592.1:78679225-78866725 GCA_963931845.1 Maratus michaelseni | reverse complement strand
CTTCCCCTCCCCCGCCCAGTTAAAAAATGACATCTTCTTGCCTCTATCACGCAGTGTTTTCCCACAAAAAGAAGATGTATATCCAGGACAATATCAAATTTTAATATCACGGATTTTTTTTATGTAATGATGATTCATAAATGCTGTTTCGACCGATTTCCATCTTTCTCGAATGTGTTCAATTTACAGCTATTTCGTCATATTAAAATAAGGTGATTGAGAATTAAGATGACTGTGACTCGAAGAGCGAAGATCTTGAAAGATAAGTTTGTCAAGTGCGTATTAGCGTGTGTAGGGGGTGGGGTGTCTGTTTTCTATTGCTTTATCTTTCATATCAAAGCTCATTAAAAAAATAATCGATCGCTTACAAGGTTTTGAATCGAAATCTTTTACCTCCTCAGCTATCTTCCGTTTTAGAGCCAACAGGATTATCACCTGAAAACATTTTCTGTGACAAATTAGGAAGCAGGTCATTTTTCTGTTCATTTTCCCTTTTACGATTGAAATATGGTTTCTCTTTGAAAAAAAATCAATCCTGCTAATATTTTCTTGTTTTTATAATTCAATATTGGTGAAATTTAATTTTTAAATGAATTTTCAATTCGTTGTCCCTAATTCGGGACTTTGGCCTGTAATTCGCTATATAATGAAGCAGCGTTTGAAAACTGAAACTGAATCCTGAGAGTCTTATGTTTGTATAGTTAATGTAATCTACTTTCGGTCACTTATTCATAACTGTTTTTCCTTTCATTCCAAGTTGGGTCAACACAATATGAGGGCCGGCGCAACCATCGGGTAAACGGGGCGCCCCCGCTAACTGGAGTCTTGTTGCGGATCCCGAATTTCTCTATACAATTCTAAATAACGTTTCCTCTGTATAAATTAATAATAATTTTGCTCTAGATTTGCTTTTACTTGTTTCCTCGTGAGAAAAAATTGAGTATTAATTTTATTTCGTACAGCAAAAATTGCTATAATTGTCTTGGAATGTATACATTTGTTGATGCTAAAAGTAACCATGAAAGCAAAAAATAAAAAATAATATTGTAAAACATAGAAGATTTTTGCAAATTTAAAAATAATTATGCATTTTAAATGTGAAAGTAGTGGTATTTTTCATGCATTGTGTGTATCTGAATTATATCTTATTTTATAATATATGAGGACCCTAGAAGCCAAGGGTCAATTACAAGTGACACCTTTACAAGTCGCGCCTTTTTTGTCTCACTTATATAGTTTATTTTATTTAACCATACAGAAGATCCCGCGTGTATAAAAACAAAGACTTCACAACTAAAACTCTACACTGGACTCACTTTTAATTATCTGTTCCGTTATCCTAGAAAGATAAAGTGGACAATAAATGCAGCACTCATCGTTTAGCTTTTCCTTTTCTTTTTTTCTGCATAATTGTTCATCTCTATGAAATGATATTCATTCATAACCTGACATTGTGGCTGTCCTCGTGTTTAGAGGATTGATTTCAACGTATCACTTTTCATACTTTGTATTCGGTATTTTGTTTTGCATCTATTTTTCCTTTTGTGTTTGAGATGCTAACTAATCTTACCTGCTTATGTGATGGACTGGAAGGTCAAAAATACAAATCGAAAACACAAAATCATTTTACTTTTTGTATTATGAAAAAACCCGTTATGTAACCTTTGGATAATGTATCACTATTATTGATTACCAATGTGACCAGTTAGTAACAGCGAAGTTCTCCTCTATCCGGATTGGGTAAGTTCAGTATTTGATTTTCTGACTGCCGAAACGGCTGTCTTAACTGAACTAGATTTTCAAAATCAATTTTTTTCTGCGCTTTATTTTTTAATAAACTAGTTAATGGAAGGGATGAAGAGGGCTAGGTGCCTCAGGAAAATATATTTTTAAGAATATAATTTTTATGTTTCAAATATATTTCCTGGAAATTTTATTTTTAAATTTCTAAAATGGCCGATATTACAACCAAAATCTGTTTAACACAGAATGAAGAAGCTTCTCTTTAAAATTCTGGATAGTGACCGCAATTTATATATTGCCACAAACATTTTTTTTTTTTTAACCAGCGTATACCAACTCTATTTATTTTTTTTCAACGAGCGTTTTATAATCCTTTTAAGCATTCAAATAAATATTTATTTCCAAACTGTAAAATAAAGTTAATAAATTAAAGAGATTGGTAAATCATAAATATAAAATCAAACTTACAATATTTTAAATTACATTTACATTACTTATAAAATAATATTCTGGAATACAAAATTTAAAATTACATTTGCATTACATAAAAAAATATTATTTTGGATTACAATCTTTAGAATACAATTAAATTACATAAATTGCAATATTTTGTATTGCACTTACATACTCTGAATTAAAATTATACATTTTTTTCAATCTGAGTATTTCAAATTATTTCTTATAATGATAAAGATTTGGTGTTCATAAAAGTTAGTCAGTTTTCATCCACTCATACTCTTCCGGTTCACCCCTATGGTAAATGCATTGTAATTCCGTCTCCCTCATATTATTCTGCCCATCTCCTTGTCAGTTCACCACCCACCCAACTCTCTTTGTGAGCAAAGTTGCCTAACTTGGAAATATGCAAAGCTACAATTTTTTTTATAGAAAGTTTGAGGAGCTACAAAACACCCATGCCGATGAACGTTACATTCTGGAGTTATCTAACATGAGTTATCTAACAACATGCTGGACGAACGCCAAATGTAATAGTTTGGGTCCATAATACCACGCCATTGGGTATTATGGACGATCTCAGCTGTTAAGATTTGTGACCAATCTCAACAACGCAGTTCTGGAACCCGAAGTCGTACCCTTCCTTCTACGAATATCTGGAACTGTTTATCAACAAGACAATGCTCGTCCATATATTTCTTTGAATGTTCAAGACTCTTTTTCAGCACAACAGATACAGATTCTTCCTTGGCCTGCCTAATCATCAGATATGTCGTCTATTGAACATGTCTGGAATTTCGTCGTTCGGCGTATCGCACGTGATGTGGTTTCTGCGGACGTGATCTGGACTAGAGCTCCTATACTGCAGGCTGCATCATACCGCCATTTAATAACCTATTGGACCAAAAACCAAGCTAATACCGGTTAGCTTACCGAAGTAGTGGACGTCAAACACCTGCTCGGGCGGTTTCTTAATGCTGAGCTGGGTTACAATATGACGGTTATTTTGGGCAACAAGATGGATATGCGTCAGCTCCCCCTCATAGGATTCTTAATATGGACCACATCCCGTATGTGGTCCAGATGAACTTTGGGTACGGATAGAAGTTCTTTGGAATGTGCTTCCTCAGTTACTGATTGAAAATCTGTTTGATTCGATGTCATGCCGTATAAAAGCATTTATTGCAGTGAGTATTGGCTTCACTAAATACTGATTTTCGACATAGAGTATTGGTTTTTTTTTGTTTTTGTAAATTTAATTGTTTATTTGTATTAATACAAGTCGTTTGGGTGTATAAACTTAATTCAGTTCTTATGAGTCTTTCAGGGTGTTGCAATTTTTACAAACGCGAGTTTAAATTAATGTAAGGTCGATTTATTTTTCATAAAATAATTTGTGTGAATGAAATCCCTGCTTCATTTTCGTTTCCTAATCCGTGGACAGTTGCATAAATACATGAATGAACATAAATGTGCATGCTGGCATTAGATTAATCGAATGGACAAGAGAATGGCTGTTTATTCAATGCGAAAGTTAGTTTCATGAACTAGACTAACTTTGTCATATTGCATAAATTGCAGTACACGATCTCCGAATGGATGTCAATCCCATTTACTGTGACGACTGACTGAGATTCTAAAGCTAAAATAAATTATTAGGCTAGGACATAGGAATCTCATTTCTAGGAAGCAATAACTTGATATATGGTGATATTTATTATGAATTAAATAATTATTGCTCTGACAAGCAGATTGGATACATTGTAAATAAATATGCTATACTTTTAAATTCTAAAGCTAAAATAAATTATTAGGCTAGGACATAGAGGAATCTCATTTCTAGGAAGCAATAACTTGATATATGCTGATATTTATTATGAATTAAATAATTATTGCTCTGACAAGCAGATAGGATGCATTGTAAATAAATATGCTATACTTTTAAATTTTAAAACTAAAATAAATTATTAGGCTAGGACATAGGAATCTCATTTCTAGGAAGCAATAACTTGATATATGCTGATATTTATTGTGAATCAAATAACTATTGCTCTGACAAGCTGATTGGATGCATTGTAAATAAATATGCTATACTTTTAAATAGTGTATTATAATTCAGTATATAAGCAGAGGTTTATTTATGATGCAGCAACATCATCGTGGATTATATATATTTTTACCCCCTAAAATTACATAAATTGACATTTTTCGGATCGAAGATCATTTGTTTAAAAGAAATCATCCAAATTGAAACTCATTGAGAAATTCTAAAAATTAAGGATAATTTCCGTTTTTAATTTTGTTATAAGTAGACAATTTTATCTAAATATAATTCATGTGAAACAATAATATATTACATGATATCTATATCTTGGTGTTCTATAACTGTTGTTAAAATATAAATCTTAATTTTTCTTAGCGGTATGCAATGATGCAATACATCTATGTCAGTCATCATTATCTTCTCCGATTAAGAAAGAAGTCATGATTATTTGATGATTTTAATTATTTAATTTTTCATTTTCAGAAGAGTTTCTTCCGTTTCATTATCACTGCATAAAAAAAAAGAACTTAATAAGAATAAATAAAACAAAATTTATAAAATTCAATAGAGCTTTCTGAAAAAAAAAGGGGGCGGGGTATTTTTTAAATTACTTTTCAGCATTCGAATTGATCTGATTATTGAGTATTTGAACTTAAGTATGCCTTTTTTATACATATTTCAACATCGCAACGATGCAATCACATTCTATAAACGTCGGTTCTTTCATAGTATTATGGATAATACAATCAATTAGGTTTCACAATAAATAAATTTGTAGTATGTTTACCTCTACTAAACAGCATTATGTACTATAAATATTTTTTCTTCAACCTTGTCCTTATGTAGGGAAGGCACACTGATATTTCCTTATATATAATAATGAATTTGTAAATTTATTCAGAATTGATAAAGGGAATTTCATGATTCTGTATTTAAAAAAAAACTAAATTTAAAGCTCAAAATTTAAAGGTAAAAATTACCAGCTTCTTTTCTTCTATTCAAAAAAGCCATTTTGCCCCTGTTAACTTTTTTTCTCTGCTCAACATTGTTACTTCCCGACATCAATTTCGATCCATCTTTAAGATTAAAAGTGCTGACGTTTGTACTTCTTGCAAACGTTTGTGGTTTACGTCACCCAGGTCTTACCAAGCATTGTTGTCGTCATAAGACCCCAGACATCAATCAAGAGCTAATTGACCAATTACAGTAATTTACCCTCCCAGTTTGACACCTTCTCCCTCTGCTGGAAAATATTCTAAATTCTTATAAAAAAGGGGCATGCAGCCCATCAAAAGTGTAGATTTTCCAGATTTGGGAGTTCTGAAAAAGTCACGACTATGTACATTTTATAATATTAACATAGGTGGCTCGCAGGACCTTCGATCGAACTCGCGACTACAACTGTACCAGAGCGCGGCAAATAAAAGAGTTCGATCCCAAAGCGAGGTCCCGAGTCTCAAATTATCTCTGTCTCCCAAGTTATTTTTCTCAAAATGTCTCCCATTTATTCCTTACATATATACTGAATTTCTGACTTCTGCTATCATACAAAATTAATATCTTGATTTCTCTTTTAATCTATAAATTTCTCTCAGACTATAAAAAGATTTTTAAATCTTTGAAATTTTAAAATTGTTTTTGGATAAATTTTTCAAAGATAAATTTATTTCGAATTTTAATCTCTAAATTGGTCGAGAAACTAGAGAGTTCTTTTCTAATTAAAACTATTGATTAATTCAAGATCCAAGTTAAAATATTCTTAATGCAGAAATTTGACATTTAAAGACGCAATAAAAAATTATTTTAAAAGAAGTTTTAATTTAAAAGAAATTATTCTAAAAAAAGCTTAAAATTATTTTTATTTGAAATACTCAATAACGGGAAATGTATTTTAATGAGATGGTTTTTTGTATATAATATTCATACTAATAACTTGTTGTAAGAAGTTCAAAGTGAGTTTTAATACACTTATAGTCACAAACATAACATATTGATAGTCGAGCAGTATATAATGATATATTTTGTCAGTCTAATAATGAATTTGTAAATTTATTCATAATTTATAAAGTAAATTTCAAGATTCGGTGTAAAAAAAGTAACATGTTTAATACTTAATCTTTGTCTTTCAATATACAGTCTCGGGGGGAGGGGGGGAAGAGAGACCGTATTGCCCTATGCTATTTTATCAGCATATTGTTGCAGTAATTTTATACCATTCGATTGCGAATTGTGTCTTCTTTATGAATACGATTACAATTTTTGAAATAGGTGCCATTTACATATTAAAAATTCTACCTACTTTAATTTTCCAAATGGTAACACCCACTTTTGAAATTTTATATGAGTTTCTTGGATAAAAGCAGCTCGGAAAAAAAATATATATTTGAGTACTTTTTCTTTGCCAAGTGCTTTTACAACTCATTCATATGATTAGTTTTCAAGATATAGAGAAATTTTAAATTTTGATGATCTAAAACATTCGTTTCATGTTATCGTTGACATCCACAAAAAATAAAATCGTAAACAGTAACCAGATGGATAATTTTATAAAATTTTCTGTAATAAAAAAAAAATGAGCTTATTTTTTATCAAAATATTTGTACAGCTTTTCTGGTAACTAATTTAAAGTTCCCGACACTTTTCTTTGTCCGGCCTTAATTTTATTTCTCAAAATTTGTGAATAACAAGATTTTTTTTTTTTTTTACTATATGAAAATTTAAGAAAAATTATATAAACTATACCTTTTCCTGGGGTGCTTTGATCCAAGAAACTCTAATAAAGTGTCAAAAGTGGATATTACCATTTGCAAAATTAAAGCTGATATTTTTAATATATGTACACGAGCCATATTTAAAAAATTACATTTATATTTGAAAAGTAGACACAATTATCATTCGAATGGTACTTTTCCCATCTGGGAAATTGCCTGAGGCAATTTGTGGATAAAATAGCATGGGGTAATACGCGTCTTCTTCTTCTTCTTCTTTTTTTCGTCCCAGGACTGTACAAATTTCTTACAGAATAAAAACATATATTATGATAAAGATCATATACATGTTTTCATTATTATTTTAAATTTATAGTTCCCTTGTGTTTCATAAAGATTAATTTCTTTTCACTTAAACCCTTTATATTTTAAAGCTTAAAAGTAATTTTATTTTATCAAATACATTCGAGATTCTTTTCTTTCATTTTATGCCCTGTCTTTACTTAACCTCAAAAATGTAACTTCCTTTCCAACATATAAATGCAATAAATGCAGCGGCAAGTATTCAATAGGGCAGTTGCAATCAGCTGATTAACTATTGTATTCACTTGGAGGTAAGGGTAATTCCACCAATCAGAACTGCCTATTTGTACTGTTTACCTCCAACGTGACGTCAATGGCAACTGCCGTATAAGTACGTTAGATATTTTGACATCCTTTTAACTTTATTCTCTGTCAGGAAATTTTAATGAAAACTACAAAATGGTTTTTACATCTGCGCTGTTGTCCAAGCATAACATTAACTTCCTTGTTTAATGTAAGTGCAGTCTTTGATTACTTTCCAACTACCAAAATTCTATTATCTCATCAAATGTATTCATGTCCAGAAAATCACATCTGCCCTGATTCTCATAACATTCATTGGGTTGCCTGACAAAATTACAAGAAATAGCCATAAGTCGCCTAGCATAGCAATCCTTTCATTTCTTCCACCCTCTAAACTAATATGCCAAATGCCTGGCTGTCATAAATTCTTACTGGCGAAATTGTCCGATGCACATGTATTCTTGGCGCCGCAATTAAAGTCTTGGCGCACAAATGTACCGCGAAATTTGATCAGATCTTCTCTAACTTTTGTACTGAGAAGTTCGTAATTTTGGATCTGTTGTGAGGCCACCACCACTTTTCCAATTTTTTGATGTTACTACAATAAAGAAATATGTCCACGTAAAAAAGTGTATTTTATTAACTGGAATTTTTTTTTTTTTTTTGACTGGTTTTTCCGTCGGGAGGAGAGCTTTTGGAGTTATATTATCTAACGCCATGTTGTTTGAACTTTCCACTATCTTCAAATATTCTTCCGATCACGCAATTCTAAGAAATATTGGTACCCGCTACCAACACCACATACATTTTCTTTAAAGTTGTCCTTAAATGAAAATTTTGAAATTAAATTTAATCTCTAAATGGGTCTAGAAATTCTGTAAAGCTCTTTTCTAATTAAAACTATCGATCAATTCCAGATTCAAGTTAAAATATTCTTGATTCAGAAATTTGCCCTTTAAAGACGCAATAAAATATTCTTTTAGAAGCAAAACACATCTTTTATTTGAAATACTCAATGTCGGGAAATGTATTTTTAATGAGATGGTTCTTGGTAAAGAATTTTCGTAATGAAAACCATGCTGTAAAAGTTCTTTGTGAATTTTAATAACATACTTGTAGTCACAATAATAAGCCTTAGTGTATTGATAGTCGAGCAACAACAAAATTTACTTACTTTTATACATATCTGTCTCTCTAAAAGTATGTATGTTTATTTTAGATTTATATACAGGGTGATTATAAAAAAACTATCCCGATATATGAGCCCCTAACTGTCATATCGTTCACAGAAACTGAATGAAATTTTGGTTTAAAGTATTTTGAGGTATGCGCTCAAGAATCATGTGAAAAACAACAGTTAAATTCTAACAGTTGCGGTTACAGTGACAAAACTTCGAAAATTTCAAATGGCAACACCTATTTTTTTTTAAATTGGAATGTGATCTTCATAGTGAAAAAACATAAAAAGCATTGGAACGGTACCTGTATCACGAAAATTGCCGGCGCTAGACAGACTAAGAAGAATAGTGAAAACAACCAATAAGGACAGAGAAGCAACAGAAAAGAAAACATTTTATTGTGTTTCATACATTTTCCATTTCACACACGACGACACTTTACATGCGGCAGATGGTGGATAACACTGAACAATAAAATGTTTTGTTTTCTGTTACTTCTCTGTCCTTATTGGTTGTTTTCACTATTCTTCTTAGTCTGTCTAGCGCCGGCAATTTTCGTGATACAGGTACCGTGCCAACGCTTTTTATGGTTTTTCACTATGAAGGTTCCAATAAAAAAAAAAAAAAGTGTTGCCATTTGAAATTTTCGAAATTTTATCACTGTAACCGTAATTGTTAGAATTTATCTGTTGTTTTTCACATGATTCTTGAGCGCATACCTCAAAATACTTTAAACCAAAATTTCATTCAGTTTCTGCGAACGATATAACAGTTAGGGGCTCATATATCGGAATAGTTTTATTTATCATCACCCTGTACACACATATATATAAATATATAAGTGTATAGTGTGTGTCTGTGTTTTCAGTATAAAAATAAATGCATGAATATATTTATGTTTCTTTCTATAGTGAATATTACAAATGTATGAGTAAAAAATACATGTTAAACGGAAATCTTTTACTTTAACCTGTTTTGTCATATATTCCTTTTTATTATTTAAAAATATTTATTTTAATATATTATAGATTTTAATCAGCTATGTTTGTAGAAATATTTTATACATGTTGTATTATATGTAAATTTATAAATTCAATTCTTTTGTATTCTATGTATTTCTTAAATGCTTCTGCATAATGTTATGCGCTGTATAAAATCTGCATTAGCTTATTAATTTTTTTTTTTCATAACTCCAAAGCAATGTAAATTTTTTATCCTCAAATTTCAGCAAAAACATTTTAAATTTTATACTGGTGAAAACTCCAGCGAAAAGATCTGGTGAATATTTTAGAAAAATAATTTAATGGCCTAGTTTCTGATGTAAACGTCATAAATTTAAGGGAATATAATTCCTTATGTCTATGTTTTACAGAGAAAAAATCCATCTTTTTCGTTTTTTAATCTGTAAAAGCGTTTTTCCTTTCTGTACACATCATTTATTTATTTATTTATTTTTATTATTATTTGGTGTGTAATAAATGTTATTTGGTATTTATAACTATTGTTATAAATTGCTTTTCTATTAAATTTTTCATATAAGAACTTTCATAGTTTTCTTTAGATATTATAAATGATGATATAATATTTTTTTATTATTATTATTAGGAAGAGCTGATAATAAGATGGGGTTTACTTCTTATGGAATTGTAACAATGTTAATAACAAATGTAATTGTTATAATTAATACAAATGAATTAGACAATATTTTATATTTAATATATTAAAATAAATTAATTTAAAATATAAGTTCGTTTGTAACTCATATAAAAAAATAAAAAAATAACTAAATAAAGGGTGCTTCTCAATTTGATCTGTTCGCTATTATTATTGTTATTATTATTATTAAATAAATGTTCATACACAAATATGGTGCGAGAATACACAGACGTCGTAGTGCAAGAGTACACTATGCAAATGGTTCCAGTAAATTTCATTAACGGTCAATCTATTTGTTCTCTTGTAATTTTTGAAAAATCATTCCTTCTAAATAGCTTCAATCATTCTAACTAGCATTCTTCTTACTTTTGAATAAATGAAAAGAAATTATGAAGGTAATATAAATATTTTTATGATTACTATTAAATATTACAAACTACGAATATACTTTTTTTATTCAAAAGACAGTAATATGGAAAAACCACACAATATCAAACGTTTCTCATTAATCAATAAATTTTAATATAGTATAGGTTTTCATTTTTGTAGGCGATTTTTTTTATAATTCTTTTTTTTTTAATTTTCACATAGTAATGCTGTTCATTTCAATCGACTCAATCATAATTTGTATAAGATTGACCTTTAAATGATGCGAAGTTTATTTATTTTCGGATTGAAACGTACTTTTATAATATGATTATTTTACCAAAATAAATGATTAAGCTATATAGTAGAACTTTTGCACCAAGCTGTAATTCATATTAAACAAGTTCGCAGAAAATCTTACTTCATAAAGTTTTTTTTTCTTTCTCGCACCATGAGCATAACTTAGAGAAGAATTAAATCTGTAATATGATAATATTTGAAATTAAGATTATGATGTATTTCAGTGAAAATCAAAATGTAAAATTGTATGGTTCAGATTTAGTAAAACTTGTGATTAATGCCTATTTTGTTTGTATTATCATTTTCTTAATATAATCAATCTATTTTTTAAACAATACAAAATCATAAAAGACATCTTTAAATGATTTAAAAAAATTAATAATGTAGTATTTTATGAATACCGTAGCTCTTCCTTAAATGCCAAAATGTCTTTGTTCGGTCATGCCAAAAAACAAGAGAAAAGCGCAGTACATCCGAATCGGCGATGTAAACGACGGGATTAAAAATATAACAAAAGATAAGTTTCGTGCAAATGTTTTATATTTGTCTTCAAAACTTTAAGTCATACACATATTGAATTTTTCTTAAGAAAATTAACGAGAGAGACAATACTTGTAATCAATATATACATGGTAACTTTTGATTAACCTACATCTTTAAACTGAAATAATTTTCTAGAGCCTCACTAGATGTCGGCACGAATGCGCGCAGTGAAAGAGGACATAAAAGAAATTTGTTTAGTGTCAGTTCCAAGCATTTTTGAAAAGGTCTCCCAAAGCGTCATATTCAACTGAAGATCGTATTTTTATTGTTAAAAATTAGTATTTATGTGATGAAAATGCAACACAATTTCTGCGGAAGTGGTATTCAACATTCAGAAGCCAGTTATCACCTATCAATACCCAAATCGTTATCGTATCATCACATCACCCCCATCGTATCATCACATCACCCCCAAACCAATGGGAAGGTAGAACGAGTTAATCAAATTATAGTTACTAGACTCAAATGTAAAGTTAATTTCACTTCTTCTAAAATACCTTGGACTAGATTATTAGACCAAGTCATCCAAGAATACAATAACACACCATATTCCATAACCAAATTCCCACCTGCCTATTTATTTTATGGTCAATTACATTATGAATCTCCTTTAAAACAAAATTATTACCCTCCTGTTAATAAAGCACTCAAAATTGCAAAAGCGCGAACTCGTGAATTCCACCTTAAAAGTAAAAGAGTTTATGATAGAAAATTTGTTGAATCACCACTAGAAATACAAGATTATGTAATTTGTGAAGAATTTAAATATCCTAACACTCGAAAATTAGAACCTACTTTCTCTGGACCATACAAAATAATAAATAAACTTTCTGATGTGACCTATGAAATAGACAAATTTAATTATGAGACTAAATTAAATTCAGTTATTGTACATGTTTCTAAATTACGACCATATTTTTCACCAGATAATTTCAGACTATTTCATGAGCAACCCAAACAACAATCAAAACTACAACGCGTTTTACTAAAATCTGACCTACCTATATCTTTGAGGCCTTACAGAACTCCCCCCTTAGAAGAAAAATAAATAAAAAATCAAGTTCAATCTTTATTAGTGACTGATCTCATAAAAGAAAGCAATAGACCTTATTCTGCCCCTGTCACCTTGGCTATGAAAAGAGAGGAGGGCAAAAAGACCCGACTGCCATTCACACCGAATTCGAACTTGAATTTACGACAATAACAAAAAGTACGACAGGATAAGACGTTTGATAAACATGTTTAACTCTGTACAAGGAAACCCCAATGGATTTCGAATCCATTGGGCACAAAACACTTCTAAAACTTTATCAAAACTCTCTACATTATTAACTAAAAAGACGATGTTGCGAATTAGAAGTCTGCTCTTTAGCCAACGCTAAACGTCAAAACTCTCTTCTGTCAAAGTTCTCTCCGAATTAGGATGGGCGAGAGTTTTTAAACTCACTTGCGAACGAACACAAAACACGTCACTTGACCGACTTTCATCAAATCACAAGGTTTTTTAAAGAACTCTATTAGCATTTCCGGTGAAATTATCTTGTCGAAAAACGGTTTCCTTAGCGCGAAAAATGTTCTATGCTTTTATAGAATATTCGATAATCTCGTACCAGACGCATGCCATATCAACAAACCAATTTATCTGCTTTGCGGCTGTGGTTAAACTTCGAATTTAATACGTAATTAAAAAAAAAAAGAAAATGAATCTGTGAGGTATAAGAAAAAAATATATATGAAAGCTTCTCGGAAATATTTTAATAGACATTTAATATTTAATAATAGAATAAATTTACGGGAATAGGGTTTTCTGAGCGGAATAATTTAAGAGATGCGATATTTTAGCATTTAAATATAGAAGTTATAGCAATTTGATTACACGGGAATATTAATAATAAATTTTAATAATGGATTAAAATAAAGATGTTCTATTTAAAGAATAAATTAAAAAAGCTATCGCCATTTTTAGATCTAACTACTTTCGAATAAATATTATTAAGTGGATTAGGATAAACTGGCTTTACATATGGAGAGTAAAAGACTATTTTAAGAATAAGAATTATTTTAATAAGCTGGGGTTATATACGGAACATTATTAAATGAAAAAAAAAATTATAGAATAATTTAGCAGATTGCGGAAAAAAATAAATTTTGTAATATATATATATATATATATATATATATATATATGAAGGTACTTAAAAAGTACGATTAAGGTATGCAGGGCTTTACAAATGCGGTCGCCAGGTCGCCACTATCGACCAAGTTTTTTTTTTTAATCTAGCGACCAAATTATTTAATCTAGCGGATTTTTTGTGCATGTTTTTGTACAAAAATTGACCTAATAAATGAGCACAAACGGTATTTTTTCTCCCGCGCCTACTCGTGCTCGGTAAGCCGTGATCTTCCTCTTCTCTCTTACTTTTAACGTAAGAACAAAGTTTAAAAGGCATTTTCCATCTCATGCACAGAAAATGTCTTCTATTATGCTCTAGCCAGCTAGCATGTCAAGTGATTTGAATGTGTTGCGTGTGTGTGTGGGTCAATAATACAGTAAGATATAGTGTCAATCCAGCCTCAGTGGTATGTAAAATGTATACAATGTTAAAAAATGTTCAAGGTTTTTTTTTTTGTTTTTGTTTTGTTTTTTTCTTTGTAAGTTTCAAATTAGATTTTTGTGTTTTGAATTAAAATTGAGTAATCTAGAAAATTCGTTTAAAAAAATAATAGCATACAAGTGATTATAAGTAATTCATTTGAAATAAATCCATAAAACTAAAATAAAATTTCAAGAAAATAACATAATACTAGTTCAGTACTAGTGTAGTTTAGTATTCTAAATTAGGTAACTAATAATTCTATTATTATTCAATATTATTATTTTTTTTAATCAATGCATAAAAAAACTGTGTGTGTGTGTATGTTTTTTTTTTTTTTATGAATGACGGAAGAAGGGGTGGGACAAATATTTTTTACTGGCGACTAGAATTTTTTGCTGGCAACTAGATTTTATGAAATTTGTAAAGCCCTGAGTATATGTATATGTGGCGTTTTGACGAAGATGAGATACCACGAGATGTAATATTCCACGAGAAAATGGCAGTTTGTTAAAGATATAGAAGGTTGCAGTCGATATCAATAATCATGGCGAAGAGGTAAGGCAATGAAAAGATTCCACAAAGTTTCTTCAATGAAGACCAGCCAATTTCCGGACAAATAGTTTATTTAGAATAAGAGCGATGCAGTAACAGATCCCACAGGTATAAACTTATAGCCCTCAGGCTTCACGATGGCTCACTACCTCGTTTAATAGATGTTAAAGAGCTGTATGAAAATTCTACGAGACTACAACACCAGATACCCATTTGTTTACACTTCCGAACACGTAAAAAAAATCTGCTCTCCAAAGCGTGCGAGCGAGTTTTGTTCACTGAGCGTAGTGATACAGAAATACGACGTCACCAGCGCACAAACCAATGAGTGAGAGGCGAGCTCCAGCCCAGCGAATGAGGCGCGAGGGAGAAGCTTTAACACGAATGAATTCCTCTCTAAGCCGCGCATTAATTTTGAAGTGAAAAACCCTCGCGCGCGAAATCAGACCATGGAATAATAATAATAAAAAGAAAATGGCCTTTTAAAAACATTCGAAATGATAAAGTGTCTCTCGGAATTTTATAGATTGGGGAGCTGATAAAAGTTACGAATGAACTTAAAATTTTAGATTAAGATTTGGAATAAGATAATTATTAATATACGGGTTAATACTTTTAAAAGGACATTAAATAGGAATAAATATTATTAAGAATTAAGGAAATACTGACTATGTCAGAAGTTAGATTAATTTAAAGGACTAATGCAAAATAAATGTGAAGGATTTGCGTAGGAAATAAATTTTTTATATAACATATATATGTTTGTTTTTTTCTGGTAGACATAAAAAAGATATATCTGAATGAGCAATGTAGTGAGGGGCTACTCCATACATAAAAAAAGTGATTGCAATAATGTGACATTCCAATAAAATTCCGTTTATTAAGGAAGCATTTTTTTATTTTTTCCTTTTTTATGTTTTAGAATTTAGCTTCAAACAAAATAATAATTGGCGGCATGAAAATTTTTTTATACAGAGTCTTTTATCGAATATATCTTACACAGTCCAATTTCTTTTTGACATAAAATAAAGTAGATGAGTGACATTTTTTAGCTTCATCTGAAACC
Source organism: Maratus michaelseni (assembly GCA_963931845.1). Taxonomy (NCBI): domain Eukaryota; kingdom Metazoa; phylum Arthropoda; class Arachnida; order Araneae; family Salticidae; genus Maratus; species Maratus michaelseni. The sequence continues at coordinate 78,850,910 of OZ007592.1, read as the reverse complement.
GATTTTTTTTCTCCTACACGTATACATTTCCTCAGAATTTCGTTTTCAGAAATATCGTAAAATGTCACTTGTCTTTTCAATCGTGGTTGACTTGTGCTTCTCTTATCATGATGGGGATAAATGAAATAGCCAAAAGTTGTGCAGAATTCTGTCACACACAATTCTCTTGGGACTGTTTTTTAAATGTGAATGATTTCCCTCTTTTTTTTAATATTTTCCCTTTAAATAGAGCAGTGTAACCCATAATAATGTTATTAAATTAATTTATCCTGCAATTTATAATTGTTTCAATTTCACCTTATTTAAAAAGTTGCTAGCTCGTTGTATTTGGGCCTTAAGATGGCAATTTCATTCAGATAGATGCATATATAGATAGATAGATAGAAAGATAGATAGATAGATAGATAGATAGATAAATAAACTGAGAAACAGATATATATATATATATAAATAGATTGGCTGACATATAAAATGCAAACAGAAGGAAATATATCAGATATATGGTTATTTTATCAAAAACTAGAAAAAGATAAACTTGAAAAAATGTGATGAGTTTGATGATATTTTGTGAGAGACAGAAATATTTTTATAAAGAGACACATAGGCAGATATTTTCTTCCAATACTTTTCATATTAGTATATTTCGATGCAAGAAAGCATATTATAAATAAATATTTTATGTTATTCATAAAATTCGGGTTGTGTTTATAACTATCTATAATGCATTTTTTTATGAATTTTTGATGCGTACTTGAATGTAAGTCAGTGATTTCATTTTATAGTTAAAATTATGGTTAAAGTTTAATATTTATGATAAATTTACTAGAATAAAAATAACTCATAATTATTAATGAAACTGAGGAACATCCTTTCCCGAATCAGAAAACTTTCGTTTATCTACATTATAACATCTGGAGATAAAAAAAATTAAATAAAATAAAGTGTAAAAAACACAGCACTAATATAGAATAAAAGTAAAAATTCATTTATATTTTCCAATATATATTTGTAAAAATTACTGTACGCTGAGAAAAATTACACTTTTAAATCTGAGTAAATCGATGTTTTCGTTTTGTTATGAAACTTTGTGTTTCAAATAGGACGACCCAATGCTTTCAATTCTGAAATACCAGAAATACTCAGAATATCGAAACATGGGCATACTCAAAACGGAGCACATAGAGTCACTTCATACTCATTTCTGAAACATGGACATACTCAAAAATGATTAAAATCAGTTCATATTCATTTTTGAAACATGGACATACTCAAATATGAGCACATGATGTTTTATTCTTGAATGTTTGCATGTTTTCAGAAATGAGTATATACACGTTTAAAACTTGAGTAATTTTGATTCGGAGCCATTTTGACTATGCGACATACTCAGATTTGAGTATTTTTTGCTCAGTTTTGAAAATGTCGTTTTTAGAGTGTACGGTTTTAAAATTTATATAAACATACATATTCAATTAATTTTATGTAAAATAAATTCTCATTAAAAAGATAAATCTATACATGCAATAGGATAATGACTTTCGGTAAAACATTCTCATTTTCGAGTTCATGTTATTATTCTGAATGCATATCATTCTGAATATTGTTTCATATTATCATTCTGAATTTCATATTATCATTCATTCTGCTTAGCAACTCACAAAAGTTTTTCAGGTCAAAGAAGAATTAAATTGTTTATTTATGTTTTATTTAGCATTTCCTTGCTTCTCTGTATCATCTTTTTTTTTTCTTTTGAATTCGAGTACGAAGAAGAAACAAAAATGCAATCTAAAAATAAGATTTTAAAGTGAAAAAAATATATAATTCGGGATTACTAGTGTATCTTTCTCAATTTTTTTTTTTTACTTTCAACTTTGCAATATTCTTTTTTTCTGAGGAAGTGAAAAATGTCCAAAAGTTAAATTTTACAATCCGACAAAAAAATAGATTAAAATTCACGACATCTTCACATTTTACGGGGAATAGAAAGAGCTATCTCGAGAGCGAAAGAGTTGCTGTCTTCGTTTCTTATGCGTGTATTTATTTTTATTTTTATTTTCAATGTTTTTTCGATAAGAACTGGAAAATGAAATCTTCACTAGTTCTTATAGCATTAGAGATACATGTTCAATGTTTATAAAGTTCTAATTCTTTCGTATAATATTCTTCGTATAAGATGAAATACATTACACTTTTGTGCGATTTTAATTAAATTAATTATTTCAGAAAGAGCTTTAAAAATCTTTTCAAACCATAACGTTTCATTTCTACAGAGTGTTTCAAAAAAGAAGAGACAAACTTTCTGGGATAGACTTTAAACAAATAATTTACGAAAAAAAAAAGCCATCGTGGTTACGAACATAGCATATGCGTATTAAACTTGCATGCTGTGACCATCACAAAACTTTCTTTTATATAACTTTATTACAATAATTTAAGTAACTCTTTAAATATACGATTACGAAGTAAAGTTCATTTAAATGTAGCTGTTCGTTTAAATTTAACTGTACGTTACAGTGATAAGTTAATTTAAAAATCACAGTTCAACAACCCCTCCTGTTGTTCATCTGAATACACAATTGTAAAAACATTTTAAGAATCATAGAATTTTTTAATTAATAACTTCAAATATAAAATTTGGTGCATTTCTACTAACTAGAAACTGAGATACAGCTACACTGTTATTTTAATTTACTACAATTTTAATAAAATCTTTTACACGATCTGGAAAAATACTGGCATAATATTATAGATATGTTCAAAGCAGTATAAAACATTATATATATATATATATATATATTTTTTATTATTTTTTTTTTTTTTAAAGAAAATTTAGCATTGAAAATGCACGTTTCTGTGAGATTAACCTAGAAATAAATTTTGAAATCTAATTTATTATTATTATTATTTATTGCGCGATAATTTCTAAATCAGTGATCGTCAATTTTTATATATTATCCAGAGCTATCCCTTTTTGCGACGCCCTTCTATCGCCAAAACCCTTATCGCAAATCACATACGATATCCATATAGCACATCACACCCCAATGTCACGTATGTTGAGAGGATATAGATATATATATATATTTATGAAATATTTCATATGCAAGGTATAACAAAGGTTCAATGAAACTACAAGCGCGAAAGAACACCCCAAAAATCTTTTTCGGTACAAGCGAGCCTTTTAATAATTTCTTCACGGGAGATTTCATTTTAAAAAAGAACTCTACGGATTGAAAATCTTTTCTTTCTCTCTTTCAAAACCGATACTAACAATGCTTTTCCAAAAGTTCAAAACATGACTTTTTTACACATAAATATATAAAGAATTCCCGGATGCAAAAAAGGAAGTTTCGGTTAGAGTCACATTGACAACCTATATTCTTTTAGATCAGGGATTTTCAACCGATGTGCCGCAGCACACTGGTGTGCCGTGAGAGAATTTCGGGTGTGCCGCAGGAATTTTGAGCCAAGTTCGAATGATTTAACGAAATGAAGAATCCTTAAGTAAATACACAACATACCATATTATATTATTTTAATTTGTTTATAAGGTTTAGTGTCATAAAGATGAATTTCTTGAAAGTTTATTTCAGTGTTTCTATACTCCTTATAAGATTATATGAAGATTATTATGAAAATGAACTTGCATCTCTAGATAAAGTAAATACTTTAAAAGAAAAATTATTTCGCCAGAAGAAAAAGGGTTACAATATAAAATGAAGTTAGAAATACTTGAACGATTGAAATACTATTTCTCTATTCTAAAAAAATAAATAAAAATAAAAGTAAAATAAAATAAAAAACTAACGTTGATGCCGTCGGTGTTGGTTGAGCATCTGCCGAGTCCTTTTCATTTTCTCAGCTGATACTGACTCTCTCTATATATAACAAGTTGGAAATTGTTCGTTAAACGTGACAAATGAGGTGCGTTCGTACTATAACTAGTTTCAGTGAAATGAATTATATCGTCTCTTAATATGATAGGATTAATTTCCGTAATAAAATAAGTACATTTTAAGTTGGCAACATTTTATCTTTTGTTGACATTTACTGAAAATTCCAATGGGAAACTCAAGCCTAGCTTTAAAATTTTCAGAACTTGAAATCCACATTTAGACTCTTTTTTAGTTTAATATCTATTTCTCCGGAAACATCTATCCAAAAAACTGTCGATAGATTATAGGATTGCTATAATTAAACAATTTTAGTACACAAATTTGGTTTTTAAATTCAGTTATACGGAAATAATATGACTCCATCTTAAATAGGACGTAATCACTATGGCAACCCAGAATCATTACCTATCATGGGATATCATTGAATTAATTACGTGTGATATGATTTAATAGAATGAAGAATGTGACTATAACTTGATCATAGAGATTATAAAATGTCATATACGTCATATATGACTATAACGTCATACATGTCAGTTAACTTGGAGATACATCTCGGGCGCTTGACGAGTAATCTTCGGTAGCTGTTATAACAAAGAAGTATCAATTTTAAAAAAAATCAAATTACTTAATAAATATCTTTATTACTAATATCTTTTTAAGTTTTGATTCGATTTTTATAAAATTTGAAATGACTCGAGAAAGTTCTGCAACGATTATATATATTAAATTCCAAACCATTCGGTTGGGTAGTTTTTGCGTTGTTATATATACGGACAGATGGTCTAGACGACGACTATAGGTGCTACGTATTTATATAATTACGAACGCACCTAATAATCAATTTGGGTGTATGTTCCGTATGCAAATCTACAATTTTTGACCGATTTGCATGAAACTTGATATACATTTATTTTTAAACGAGAGTAAAATTACTAGTTACTTTAAAAATTTCTCAGACCATTCTTTACCCTTTTTTAATAATTTATCTGATAATTTATTTAAGAATTGTGTTAAAAATCGGAACATTTCAGAAAAGTGGTGCGGCACCGGGACATTAAGTCTAAAACTGAGACTGCCCTGGGGAAAATGCACTGTAAAAAAAATTCTCAGGTTACTAAACATTTTTTAGTATATTTGTATTCCACAGATTTTTTTAGTAACCGATACTAAAAATCGGTACAAAAATACTAAAAATTTTTTTGTATTCTTACTCAGTTACAAGATAATCTGTAAGAATTACTAGAAAACAGCTAGCAACATTACTAGAAAACAGATAGCAATGATTCCGATTTTTTAGTACCGGTTACTAAAAAAATCTGTGGAGTACAAATATACTAAAAATTTTTTTAGTAATTTCCAAAAAAATCTGTTAGAAAAACTAAATTTTTTTTAGTAGATCGACCCATTTTTTTTTACAGTGTGGGACTTCTGGTCACCTTAAAAATTACAATATCACTGGCGAAAGTATTGTTTTCTAATAATCTCAAAATAAGTTGTTGCTAATTTCAACTCTATTTTTTTTAAAATTAAATTAACGATTTTAGTCTCTATATGTGTTTATTGGATATTTCCTAACATACATACTCGCATGCATGCACGTACACACACAACAAAGAATTTATCGAGTTGGGAACCTATTCCCATCTCCCAAAATAGTTTTGGTTATGCCTGTAGAAGTTGGAATTAAAAAAAAGGTCATATTTTCTGGTACATATTACTTTTAAAGCAGCAACTACAGAAATATAAATATATAAAAATTAAAAATTAAAAAAAATATATACAAGAGTCCCCTAGATGAAGCATAGAGAACTAGTCAAATGTGGCTAAAATACTGTACCACAAAAAGCATTAAAATTTTGAAAAAGGCTGTAAAAATATAGTTTAAAACAAATAAAATTTTATTTCTCTAATATGTTTTATGCCTAAAACTCAACTACGTTTTATTTCTTTTCCATCATGTTTTATTACGTTAAACGACATCGTGTCCATTTTAAGAGATAGTTAAGAATTTTTTTAGCTGTTTGTCAGTTTTATCATGTTTTAAAGAGTATACAAATTGCATAAAAGTTGTTTTCATCTATTTAGAGATCGAATTTCACGATCAAATTTAGGGGTTGGCATTTAAGTTGATAAGAGTTAAACACTAAGAAGTAAGTAGAAAACTCAAAAAAGTATTTTTTGAGCAAAGTTCTGTATTGAGCAAAAAGTATAATCGAGAAATTTCGCTCAAAATTCCAAAATGTTTAGTTGACTTTTCCCTTTTAAAAAGTATAAAATTGTATCTTTTTTAGAGTTGCAAAAAAAAAAAAAAAAAAAAAAAAAAAAAAAAAAAAAAAAAACAGTTTCCAATAGATCCGGTTCATTCCCAAAGACTTGGTTTATTCCCAAAAAACCAAGGTTATTCCCAAAAAACACAGTTTATTCCCAGGTTTAAACCGGGATTTTTCTATTCTTTGCAACTCTAATATTTTTAAACTTTTCACTTATGTCAAATAATTTTCAAAACTTAAAAGGTTAATATTGCAATCTGTATAACGAAGTATAACGATCAAAAATAATTTTCAATAATGCACTAAAAAAAAAAAAAAGTTTATTCTTGGATTCTATATCAAAGCTCTAAAGTTTTGGTCTCGTTTATACAGCATCAAAATCTCTTTTATTGGGTATTATTCAACTATAATTAAGTTGATAAAAAAAAGAGAGAGAGAGAGAGAGAGATAAGAAGAATAAAACACTTGTTTGTACACTATATCCACAAACATTTCAATCCAAAGTTTTGTCCTCCAATTCTTTTAAGAGCTAACTCTCCTGAGAAAAACAAAAATCTCATGTGCGCTTGAGCAAGCAGAAACTTTTCGAGCCCCTGGAACTCTCCTGTAAATCTCAGGATCTAGTCTGTGTATCCAGTTCGAAAACATCGATTGCTCCGTGGAGCCGAAATGTTCGAAGAAAAGAACCTCTTCGATCGTCACCATCATAGACGGAGTTCATCTCCTCGCATTTTGGTGTCCCGTAGAAGAATGTTGGTGATTATCTCTGTAAAAGGTCATTTCTAAGGACGAAATGGATATTATTTTCCGCTTCAGACTTAGAAAAGACACTTTAAAGAAAATGAAATTGTCTTCATCTTTGATGATACTTATTTTGTATATTTTCTTTGTTAAATAATGTGATCAAATAGAGTGAAAACGAGTTTGAAAATAAGGTGATTTATTTTATAAAAATAATCCGTTGAGACACTAATAAATAAGTCGAATGGGTAAGATAATTCTAAGTAATATATTATCTAATACCGTTTTCAATTTAAAAAAAAAAAAAAAAAAAAAAAAAGAAGAAGAAGAAGAAGAAGAAGCAGAACAAGCGGCGTTAAATAATGGATGAAACCGATACTTTTTTTAATGACAAATTAGCTATTATTTTAGCTGTGGTCAAAAAGATTCCTAAATCTAACTGTATATTTATTAAGTTTTATTTGGATTTGGATTTTTGTAAAATACAAACTAATCCACGACAATGAATTAAAATTTTAAACAAAATATGTGATTTCATTCATGATATATCAACATTTTCTTATAATTACATCATCTTTTAAATTATTATTTTAAAAGGTATATAAATGCATGGCACTCCGTAAGACAGAAAGGAATTACTATCACGGAAAAGAAGATACATAATATTTTAAATTATTATTTTAAAAGGCATATTTTGTATGGCACTCCGTAAGACAGAAAGGAATTACTATAGCGGAAAAGAAAGAAAGGAACCACGATTATGGAAAGGGAATATGAAATGGAATGAAGATAAATTAAAATGATATTGTCAATTAGAAACAATACACATTTTCTTAATCTACAGATTTTATTAATGCACTATCGGTGGCAAAATATGTTGTTTAAAATAAAAATTAAAAGGTATTTTATAAATTTTACCCGCATGACTAAAATCTGACTAAATACATGACTAAAATCTTCTAATAAATCAGTTTTACTATTAATATTGTTATTATCATCCTCATCATCATTCTTATAATTTGACATGGAAACAACATTTACAGTGTTCAGAATTACCAGTTTGGTATTTATTTTATACTTGCTCTTGAAATCCCATTTATATTGGCCAAACTACAAGAGCTCTGAAATGTAGAATAAAAATCACCGTCAATATGTTTCTAACCAAGAAATTCAATTGTTTCCCATTGCTGGACATCTGGTCATTGTTATGAATTCTCTAAGGCTAATATTATCTTTTCTTCTATCTCCTCTTTTCATTTGAATTTTCATAAAGCGTTTTTCATCTTTAAAAAATCTGGATATCTTGTTATTGATTTCTCATCTACGTTCGTATCGAAAGCTCAGAAATTGCTCTTATAAATTATCCTTTGCTTGTATCCTTCTTTCTTTATTTTTGTCATTTCACTTAATTAGTAATTTTATTTTATTTTTGTTTCTTAATATTTATTCCCCTCCCCACCTTATATTTTACATATTTGTTTTATTATTATTATTATTATTATTATTATTATTTTACTTTATGTTATTTTATCAATTTCTAATTTTACTTATTTTATTTTATTTATTTATTTAATAATTGTTTGTTTTTTCTTCTTTCTTCCTTTATATTTTTTCCCAAATAGATTGTTCTTTCCTTTCCAGTCTTGTATAGATTTCCCGTTTACCTCGCTTTATGTGGTTGCCTTCAACCACTTGTTATTTTTACACCTGATGGACTATCAATTTTATACAATACGAAATAGGGCTACAGCTTGTATTTACAGAGAAAAATGACACCTTTCAAATCTGAGTAAATCGATGTTTTCATTTTGTTATCAAACTTTTTGTTTCAAATAGGACGACCCAATGCTTTCAATTCTGAAATATCAGAAATACTCAGAATATTGAAACATGGACACACTCAAAACTGAGCACATGCAGGTCAGTTCATACTTATTTTTGAAACACGGACATATTCAAAAATGATTATAATCAGTTCAAACTCATGATGTTTTATTCTTGAGTGTGGGCGTGTTTTCAGAAATGAGTATATACATGTTTCAAACTTGAGTAATTTTGATTCGGAACCATTTTGACTATGCGACATACTCAAATCTGAGTATTTCTTGCTCTTTTTGAAAATGTCGTTTTTAGAGTGTTGTATATGTATTGTTTTGGTGATATCAACAAACTTTATTGTAATTTATTTACAATGAATCAGTCGCCAGTTCTGGATGTTTTTTGCTACCTCAATCATAGTAATGTGGTGTGTGACATGAGAATTTACCATTCTTGTACGTCGCAGAAAGGTTTCGATATTTAGAATACAGCGAACTTCCGTTTGTGCGGACTTCCATAGGAGGCAATTTTTCGTCCGCGCTAACCGAAGTGCACATTAAAGGATGTAAACATTTAAATGGTGTTATCCGTTCCTTACCTTGAGCAAAATTAATTTAGTTTTCGTCAGTAATTAAATAGCTTACCAATTTTATGCTAAAAGGGGGGGGGGGAGCCCTCAATTTTATAATTTTAGCAAAAATTCACGTTAATGACAATTTTTTAATCCAAAAGAGTAAATTACTCCGGACAAACTAAATATGCAAAGAAATTGTCGTACTTACATAATTTAACTTTATAGTACTTACGTAACTTAAATTTATAATTAAAGTAAACTCTCACTTTTCTTTGCGATAGTTGGATAAATGATTTTTTTACCACGTCACTTTTAAAATTTTGCGAACATTCTAAAATTTGGTCTGTTACATTATTGATTTGTAACATCGGCTAACAACCGTTAGAAATTTTTGAAACTCTCACATTTTTTATGGTGGAATGCTTCCTTACTCTTCACCGCTCTCACTAAAATTTTTTGATATCTCAAAAACCAAAGTTTCACCACAGTTTCTTCTGTAGAAAAAAAAAATCACAAAACTAACTTCGATTTTACCCGGTCAATTTGTAAAAAGAAAATTGTAACCAATTCCTTTCTCTTCTTTAATTTTTGATTTTTTTTAAATCTGCCAACTCAACAAAGTTAAATAGAAACCTTGAACCGACAAACAAAGAAAACTGTAGCAAACCACTAGAGAGCACTGCAGCGATGCCAACAAGGCTCTTGTCAGGTGGATCACAGCCATGTTGTGATCAGGAGAATATACCGCTTCGCGCCCAGGTACTAACTCGTGAAGCTGGGCTCTCATGCCTGGGCGGTAGGGTCCTGGTTAGCGGTATGTGGAAAAAATGCGTACTAAGCGATACCCTTAATATTAATTGTAAATAGAAGATGAACACTCCGAAAAATGACACTTTTAAACCTGAGTAAATCGATGTTTTCATTTTGTTATGAAACTTTTTGTTTCAAATAGGACGACCCAATGCTTTCAATTCTGAAATATCAGAAAATACTCAGAATATTGAAACATGGACATACTCAAAACTGAGCACATGCAGGTCAGTTCATACTTATTTTTGAAACACGGACAGACACAAAAATGATTAGAATCAGTTCAAACTCATTTTTGAAACATGGACAGATACAAAAATGATTAGAATCACTTCAAACTGATTTTTGAAACATGGAAATACTCAAAAATGAGCACATAGAATTAAGTTCATGCTCATTTTTGAAACATGGACATACTCAAATAGGAGCACATGATGTTTTTTTCTTGAGTGTGTGTATGTTTTAAGAAATGAGTATATACATGTTTCAAACTTGAGTAATTTTGATTCGGAGCCATTTTGACTGTGCGACATACTCAGATTTGAGTATTTTTGGATCAGTTTTGAAAATGTCGTTTTTAGAGTGAGTTGGGAGGGGGGAGGGGGGGGGGAATCGAAATTGCCAACATTAACCGGAAATACGTCTTAAGCGGAGACGTATTATCGAGAGTCCACTGTATTGTATGTTTATGATTAATCGGCATTTAAATATGTATATATATACTAGGGGGCCTACCCCCTGCGAGCTACGCTCGCCAACCCCCTCTCAGACTTCGAGGCCTCTAAAAACATGACAGCGTGCTTTATTTTAAAAATATTGGTAAATCTTTAATTGAGTAGCCGTGCTTTTAACGTTTTAATGGGGCATTTTTTGATTATCATGGCCTCATACACAGCTGTTGCGACAACTGACGACTGTTTTCGGGATTGATAAATAAAATCAATTACACCTTGAAAACCAGCTTGTATAAAATGGTTAGGTTTAAATTGTGGCTACCTCTCGGACTTTTATAACAACGATCTGTATTCTATTCTTCCTTTGCGTTTAAGGATGAGAAAATTTCCATCTGCTTGTGAATAACATTAAGAACCACGGTACTGAAAAGTACAGACATTTTCAGTAACAGGTTTTAATTTTCGCTCTATTTTAGTGCACCATCATGCATATTTTCATGTTATTTTAAATATGTAAATTATTTATTTTAATTAATATGTATATACGAATTTTCTAATAATTATTTATCATACAAAATTAATTAAATATTTTGTGCATGCATGCCTGCATTTATTCGGCATCAATTGATGAGATATTTAAACAAATTTGCTATCCGCGATAATTTTACACCATGTTATGTCACTTGAATATTGTCCATAAGAAAATCGGGTACTTTTCCAGTATAGGATCCTTTGCTTTTAGGTTTGGCGTAATTCGAGCTTCAAAAAGGGATAGATTCGTTAATATTCATAGATTTGTTGCCAAAAGTTATAAAAACAAACCCAATGAACTTTTGGTGCTTTTCTATTATAGGGGTCTTGACATTTTTTTAAAAAGCTTGGCGGAAAAAACCAAGCAGGATAGAAAACCAAGCAGGATATTTTATTCTCCTTCCGTTCAGTTGGGCAATTATTATTTTATATATTCGTTTCAAATATCCGAATTAGTGATTTTATAAATTCGTTTAATTAAATTTTACAAAAAATTAACAAAATGATATCAATAAATAATAATTACTATTAATTCCTTTTCCCCCCTTTCTTTTGCGTTTACATAAATGACGTCATTTGGACGAATTTATTCAAAATATTTTCAGTTCATAAATTAAATTAATGCTGACAGACGATTGTATCCTAACGATAGAAATGTGATTTTTTTTTTTTTTTTTCAAATTTTCCTGAAAAACATTATTTAATCACAATCTTGTCTTCATTATCGATTGAAATAACAGATAAATTCAATTTCAATTTGAAAATGATGAATAAAAAGAAATCAATAATCCCTATCGGGATACTTTTCAATTTTTTTCCCTTTTTTGTCACAAAAAACTGAGTAATTAGTTGCCATCATTACAGAAATGTCATTAAAATTAGAAAAAATTAATATCTCGAAAACTAATTCCAATTTCAAAATTCTATTACCAGTTTTGACATCCGCGGATTTTTATAGACAATTGGTATTAATTTCACAATCAAGCGTTTAATATTTTATTAAAAATAGCCCTGAAACATAATCAGCCGTTTAATCAGTCGTTTCATAAAATCGTTTCATAAATTCGTTTCATAAATTCGTTTCATAAAATCGTTTCATAAATTCGTTTCATAAAATCGTTTCACAAATTCGTTTAATTAGGATTTTATATATATAGGGTAGATATATATATATATATATATATATATATATATATATATATATATATATATATTGTTTTTTTCTTCTTTTGCTGGAACTGTAGAAAATTTTCATTTCCATTTATGACTTCTACTCCATAAAATTTAAAATCATTGTTACTTACAGAGATGCATAAGCAATGAGCTTCCTAATTAATTTCAGTTGAGCCCAATTACCTGCGTGCTACATAATCAGATGCTTTAAAAATAATGAGCTCCGATTATATCTACCCAGCGCAACCTTTTAAAAAACAAAAACACAAGAAAAAATAATTTAACTCCTCATTAAATGCTTCATATATATTTTTTTTCCTTTCATCTTTTAGTTTTAGCGTTTTTATCATTTAAGATAAATCTTTTTAATTTTTATTTCTTTTTGCATACTTGAACTATTTCAACTTATGGTGCTTCAGAATGAAAGAAAAACTTGGGAGCTTTTGAAAATACCTGAAAAAATATCTTTTAACTGACTACTGAAAAAGGTCTTGTATTAATTATAAGTTGTTGTTTTTTTTTTCTAGAAAATGTGAAAGTGTTCTTTAATTGTATTAAGAAATATGTTTCATGGAAGTACTTGAATAGAACCGAATGCCTAGATTTTATTTTATACATAATTTTTTTCAAGAATTCTTTACAAAATATAAGGTGAGCTGGGGTAACTGGGCCATAGGCTATTTTATAATAAACCGTTGGTGTTTAAGTTTTAGTATACATAATAATTCATTTACTTAATCATACATCATTAATACGTCATTTTACTTAATAAAATAATTAAGTATTTTGTATAAATAAACGTAATAACTACACATTTGGTGCTTTTTTTTAACAGATTTTAGTTTAGAACCTTATGGTTAATCTGTTTTTTTATTATTATTATTAAAGTAATCAATTGCCAATTCTAAAAAAAATGCCACTAGTTTTTTTACATTATCGTAGCAAACAAATGCTCATTGTTCAGATAGATTTTTTTTTTATTATTATGCTTGAAAATTAAAATAGTTAAGTATTATGTATAAATAAACGTAATAACTAAACATTTGCTGCTTTTATTTTTTATTTATTTATTTATTTTTTAACAGATTTTAGTTTAGAGCTTTATAGTTAATCTGTTTTTTTTTGTTTGTTTTTTTGTTTTTTTTTAATTATTAGCAATCAATTGCTAATTCTAAAAAGATTGCCACTAGTTGTTTTACATTATTGTAGCAAACAAATTCTCATTGTTCAGATAGATTTTTTTTTTAATTATGCTTGAAAATTATTGAAAAAGTAATAAAACATCCCTAAACAAAACTACAATTTTCACATATTTTTTAATGCAATTTTTTCCCTATTCGATTATGTATTTACTGAAATTATACGATTTTTAGAAGTGATACATGAACAATTAAAGCAGAAGCCATATCGTAGTTCATTGCCAACATCGATATGCATTTCCAAAAATAGTGACAGGTTTCTGTCATTTTCCAAGAGTGACCTACGATTTTTTAACGACGACAGAAAAGGGGTTAAACCATATTTTACCATGAAACCATACCCATATTTTACCTTTTTTATTATTCCATAAAACTTGTAATCAATTGACGTTAGTTTCTAAACGATTGTAGAAAATTTGGTATTAGAATGGTTGAAAACCTGGAAAATCGAATACTTTTCTAAAGCTGATAAAAATCGTAGTTTCTCCATCCTAAAAAAAATCAAGAACAACAATAAAATAATTTCTTACAAACCTTACTTAAAAACTTTTGATCTAGAGGTACACTGTTATTAGAAGGATTTGTATTACCAGATTACTATAATATATTCTAATACGAGTAAATCTTGTGTATGTGGTTATATATATATATATATACATTATATATACATATGTATATATATATTGCTTTAACGATTTTGACGAATTTTGTATCTTACCGTTTTGGGGCACCAGAAAACCATTGGGCTAGGTCACATGTTCGAGAAAATTCGATTAGTGAATCATTATTTTGGGTCACCATGGGTCAGTGTCAAGCTAATTGTATCTAAAAAACGGTTCAAACGATTTTGACTACATTTTGTATCCTACCATTTTCGGGCAAGAGAAGACTAATGGGCTGGGTCACATGTTCGAGAACTTTCGATTAGTGGGCCATTTTTGGGTCAACGCGGGTCAAGTTAATTTTATCTAAAAAGCGACTCTAACGATTTTGATTAAATTTTGTATCCTACGAGTTTCGGGCACGAGAAAATCATTGGGTAAATTCGATTAGTGGGTCATTTTTGGGCCACTATGGGTCAAGCTAATTTTATCTAAAAAACGACTCAGACTATTTAGACTAAATTTTGCATCCTATTGTTTTCGGGCACGAGAAGACTGTTGGACTAGGTCACATGTTCGAGAAAATTCGATTAGTACTTAATTTTGGTCATGGGTCATCATGGGCCAAGCTATTTTTATGTTAAAAACGCTCAGAGGATTTGAACTAAATTTAGTATCCTACAGTTTTAGGGAAAGAGAAGGCTATTGGGCTAGGTCACATGTTCGAGAAATTTCGATTAGTGGGTCATTTTGGTCATGAGTCATTATTGGTCAAGCTATTTTTATCTTAAAAACGGCTCAGATTATGTGAACTAAATTTTGTACAGTACGGTTTTTGGGCACGAGAAAATAATTGGGTTAGGTCACATGCTCGAGAAAATTCGATTAGTGGGTCATTTTTGGGTCACTGTGGATCAAGCTAATTTTATCTAAAAAACGACTCAGACTATTTTGACTAAATTTTATATCCTACGGGTTTCAGGCACGAGAAGACAATTGTGCTTGGTCACATGTTCGTGAAAATTTGATTAGTGGGTTATTTTGGTCATGGGTCATGATATTTGAACTCAATGATAATTTTGACCGAGCTTGGTCTTTCCTGCTCGTTTGATTTGATATGATGAGTCTTTACTATTGTCGAGTTGATTTCATCTAATTAGAATTCTGAATACAATTCCAAATTACTTCAAATTCATCGTCCTGTTTTCCATACTTACTAATACATTGGATTTAAATTATTACTCTGGATAATTCTGAATAAACATTTTTAAATTCTTCAACATAGTGTCTAACTGATATCGAAGTCTATACATTCTGAATTAATTTTTACTACTGCATTTCAAACATGTCCGTAATTAATTTAACCTGAAGATTGTTTGTTGTGTTCAAGTGGATTTTACATAATTAGAATTTCGAATTAACTTCAATTCCACCACTTACTGTTAAATTGGTTCTGATTTACTTCTCTGGATAATTCTGAATAAATATTTTCGAATTCTTCAGTACGCTGTGCAGTCGTGTTGGAATCTCTACATTGTAAATTAATTTTCACTTCTGCAATTTTAAACGTCTTTGCAATTGATTTAATGTGAAGATTGTTTACTGTTGTTGATTTTACATAATTAGAATTTTGTCTCAACTTCAAATTCACCGTCTTATTTTTCCTATTTATTATTTAATTGGATTTTATTTACCTCTGGATAACCCTAAACAAATATTTTTGAATTCTTCAATGCATTCTATTGTTTTATGTCGAAATCTGTATATGGTACATTAATTATTAGCAAACGTGGATTTTGTCAGACATAAAATTATTCCTAAATAACGTTGATTAAATATTTGCAGATGATTTCAGAAATAATTTTGTAAAACTTTATTTTATTTCCCTTAATTAATTTTTCATCTTTATCATTTTCCACGTTATACAAAGCTCTCGTGATGCACTGTATTTACATTTGAAAATAATTATTATTAAAATATTTTATTGAAAAGGAAATTGAATTTTTTTTTTTTAGTATGATTATTTATTTGAAGTAAATTATTATAAATTTGAAAGATTTAAATCATTCATTAAAAGTTCGTTATTTAAAAAGTATTATGTTTTGAATTAAAAATTTTATGGTTGTTGTCATATTTGAAGATTTCTGTTTAAAATAACGAAGTCAAAAAGAAAAGCAAAAAGAAAATTTCTTTAGAAAGTCACTTCCAATGTCCAGAAACGATATTCTTGAATGGAAAAAAGATTTATTTGTTTAACTAACTGCTTTAAATTTGTGTTACTTGAAGAATATAGAAGGTACAGGGATTTAAAGTTTCAGTTTTTTCTCGCTCTGTTGCATTGTACACACACAAAATAATAATAATAATAATAATATTATTATTATTATTATTATATTACACTATTATTATTATTATATTATTATATTACACTAGTCACGGGAAGAAGCGCTTCAGCTAATGTAAAAGTCTATGGGAAATAAAGTCTATGGGAATAAGTCTATGGGAATGTTCTTGACAGATTTCTCGCTCGCATTTTAATATTTTTAAATGACTTTTTTGGCATAGGATAGCAGAGGTTTATCTATAACGTTGTTACTTTTTACTTTTTCGATTTTGGTTCCAGTGTTTTTATGTAAGGGTACTTTCACTTTCAGAACCGGTTCCAAAATTAGAAATGTTCGCTTATAAAAAAAAAACTGGAACCAAAATCAAAAAAGTAAAAACTAACAACGTTAGAGATCAACCTCAGCTATCCTATGCCAAAAAATCCATTTAAAAATATTAAAATGCGAGCGAGAAATATATCTGTCAACAACTTTTCCATAGACTTAACATTAGCGTTGGGGTTTCTTCGGATGACTAGCATAGGCTCTTAAGTCTTATTGTTTCGTCTTTTAAATGGAATACATCAATGACTTTTCTTACTAAAAATATCAACAACCACGATCATAATATTTTTGTGATAGTAATTACGAAGTTATACGAAAAAAAAATTATTATTTTCTATGCTTACTTTTTAATAATCAATAAATTAATAAATAAATTAACAATAATAAGCTTTTTCCATATGATTCTATGTTAAGGTAAGTTTGAGGAATAAAAATATTTAGATTAAAGTGTAATTACTGCTAAAAGGGATAAAAACATAACACAAAAGGCTTAAAAATACCTTTTAATATAAAGAGACATATGTTTCATGCACTCCAACGGCGACTTCTCCAAGATCAAAACGATAAATAACCTATTTTTGCAAAGTTTTTAAACTGGAAACGTGAAAATTATTATTTCATTGCTTTTTTAATTTGTAAATCATCGCATGCCAAATTTTTGGTAATTCAAAAGAAGCCGATTCATTGCATATGTTCTCGTTTCGCAAATATTTTCTATTGACTCACAGATAATGGATGGGAAATAAACTCTTGATGGGAAAAATATTTTACTATTCTTGAAATCCATCTGCAAAGGCTCTGTTCTAAGTAGTCTGGCCAAAGCTGTAGTTCTTCTACCATATGTTCTTTAATTCTCGTTTTAAATTTTCTGTCTGTCATTCCTATATAGTATTGTAAATGTTCCATCTGCCCTGGTGAATGGGATTTCATAAACACCGGATAATTTCTCCGGTGTTATATTAAAAGGTATTTTTAAGCCTTTTGTATTATGTTTTATCACTTTAAGTAGTAATTACAGTTCAATTTAACGTTAACAAGTGATTTTATTATATTATTTGTAGAAATATTTAGATATTTTTACTTTGATAACACTATATTTACGTTTGTTGCAATGAAAACTGAACAGTGTTTTTTAACTAATCGGATTTCATATCATCTTTACTTAATCTAAATGTTCGAAATGCTCTCATCGTTTCAAGCCACACATCATTTTCTGATTATACTAGTGGAGGTGAATTGCTTTTGTCATAATCATGTTCCCATTAGATATAGTGCCCAATTTAGCATTGTTAAATAGGTAATTGTATTTTACACCTTTATATGCTGCAGAAGATGGGATCTTTTAACGTAAAAGCTATTTAGATGTTCATCAGCCAGATATCTATGTAATATTTAGGCTAATATCGAATAGTTGAAAGCACAGGGTGAGCTAACAATCCCATTACATCTCCTATGTATTTTGCGACAATAGCAAATTATTGATCTGAAGTGAATACAGTATGATAAGAGATGAGAGATGCTAGAAGAGAAATCTACAACCGATATTTGTAATTAAAGTGTTCGTGGAATGTGGACGTTTTCTATTAATATTGACGTAATGTCTTCGTAAACTAACAGTAGGAATTGAACTTCATCCTTTCAATGTACAGTGCACTCCCGATTATCCGGGTTAATCACCGGGAGGGGTCACACGGATAATAGAAAAACACGGATAATCCGAAAACTTCTTTTCATTAAAGAAAAAAATCAACATCAGTACAGAAATATAAAAATTACTTATATTGGCATGCTGTATAACATTAAACTTAATTTTCCTTTTAACATTTACTGCTTAAAAAAATATGTAATGCGTTGCTGCTTCTGCTGTTCGTTTATTTCTTATCGTATAACGACACATATTTTACGAACCGCAGTAATGTCACCGTAATAAAATCCTCTTTGTTCCGTATATCCCCTATATCACGTACGGTTTGTAATCCAATTTGATAATCCTTTGATACTTTGCTAACTGATTCTCCATTATAAAGTTTTTGAAGGATTTCTAATTTTTGTTTAACACTTAAAACGTTTCGTTTTTATTTCACACCAATAATTTTTACCAGTAAAAAATTTCACGTAACTAACTGACGATAAACAAGACGCAAAAACTAAAGAACACGTGCGAAAGTGAGAGAGCACAGCTGAAAGGCTATTGTACTAACAAAATTCCGATCCCTTCCACCCCCTTCAACCCTACCTCGCCAAATAGGTTCCAGAGCGTTCGATTTTACCTCTACGCACTTCACATTACTATCAGCTAAACCGGACAAGAATCTAATTCACATCAACATCGATTTTACAGGCATGATAAGCTTGAAAATGTTTGTCTTAATTTTTTTTTGTGAGTCAGGAATGAGCACGCATAATCCGCAAACCGGATAATCCGCGCACGGATAATTGAGAGTATACTGTACTTTTAATTATTCCAGTATCGTTTGAGACAGACGAAAAGGTACATTTCAAAGTAAAAGACAATATATTGCGAATGCAGATTGATGAGCTATCATTCAGATAGGTATTTAAGGTTGAAACAGCGTGAATTCAGCGAGTTCAGTGTTCTTCAATGACAAAGTGGCTATTATCAAATAACATGCAGTATTTCGAACCCCAAAAAACTTCCTCGCGGTAAATTGCCTGTAAATCGCATTGAATATCAGAGGAATTATATGTTTTTATTTATAGGAGAGGTATGCCGTACGAAATCGTTTGCGACTGACGAAAAATTAGGTTTAAAGTAAAAGACAATACAATATGCAAATGCAAATTGATACGTTGTCGTTCAGATAGACACTTAAGGATGGAAGGGGCATGAATTGAGTAAGTTCAGTTTTCTCAATGATGAGTGTTCTTCAATGCGAGTTCTTCAATGACAAAGCGGCTATTATGAAATAACATACAGTATTTCGACCCAAAAAAACTTCCTCACAGTACATTGTCTGTAAATCGCATTGAATGTCAAATGAATTATATGTTTTTGTTTATAGGAGCGGGATACCGCACGAAATAGTTTGCGACTGATGAAAAATTAGGTTTCAAAGTAAAAGACAATATATGCAAGTGCAGATTTATACGTTGTCGTTAAGATAGGCCTTTAAGGATGGAAGGAGCATGAATTGAGCAAGCTCAGTGTTCTTCAATGATGAGTACTCTTCAATACATGTTCTTCAATGACAAAGCAGCCATTATCATATAACATGCAGTATTTCGAACCCCAAAAAAAACTTCCTCACAGTACATTGCTTGTAAATCGCATTGAATGTCAGGCGAATTATATGTTTTTGTTTATAGGAGCGGAATACCGCACGAAATCGTTTGCGACTGACAAAAAAATTAGGTTTCAAAGTAAAAGACAATATATGCAAATGCAGATTTATGCGTTGTCGTTAAGATGGGTATTTAAGGATGGAAGGAGCATGAATTGAGCAAGCTCAGTGTTCTTCAATGATGAGTATTCTTCAATGCGAGTTCTTCAATGACAAAGTGGCCATTATCATATAACATGCAGTATTTCGAACCCCAGAAAACTTTCTCACAGTACATTGCCTGTAAATCGCATTGAGTATCGGAGGTATTGTGTGTTTTTGTTTATAGAGACAAGATACCGCACAAAGTTCCAATTTAGATTCAGTATCCCGTTGATGCTACATCTTTCGCGGCTTAAAACAGAATAACACCTGCATCTGTTGTTCTATCACAATGTTTCTTTGAAATATGTTTTATAAATAGAAAGTATTCATCATTTTCAACTAACTTTTCGACTCACCCATGTACTTGTTTTAAAAATTGCCACCATTTCGACCACTGCTTTGAAAAAATATATATATATATTTTGCATAAAATGTTTATGTATTTATAAATGAATTCACACGTTATCAGAAAATTTGGGTTTTTTCTGTTTTCGATTTCATTTATTGCGTATGAGCATCCTGAATTTCTTTAATGTTTCAATCAGAATTCAGGTGCAATTATTCATCAAGTAGAGCACACGGAAATCAATGAGCATTATTTATTCAAAAAATTATTACGGATGATTCTATTTTCCGCTAAGATAATTTCACTTCGGTAAACTCTCAATTACATTTTAACCATTTCGTTTCATTCACAAGTGCTTCATGCAAAATCTGCTCTAATTAAAACTCTTGTGGGAGCATTCTACGTTGCCGCAACATTGAACGTAGCACAACGAGTCAGAAATTAATAACATCTCATTTCTCCATTTGCAAATGACGCAATTCTTGCTCTCTTAATGATGAAACCATTAATGGTATTTTACGAATTTCATAACGGATGGAATGAATTACAGTTCGATGACGTGAGTCAGCATAATGATGAAGATGGAATCCTAATACTAATGTGAACTTATTATTTTATGAAAAGTATTCAATGCTGATGAATGCTGTTAAATATTTCGAAATGGATTAAAGAGAGGCCTTTAATTTATTGTAGATGATGGCAAAATGAAAGAATCTGAAATTTTAAGAATTTGAATTATAATTCTATGAATATTATCTATAAATTTCATAAGTAAAATTTGTTTCATATATTAATTATGCATGAGGTTTTATACAACTAATGCATTTTCCGCTTTAACCTCGCAAATTCTGGCTGTTGGATCGTACTCACAGTGGCTCATTCTTCAGCAACACTCAAATACAACGGCTATTCAACCACAGGAAAATAAGTATAACCATATTTTTTTATATGTATATAAACGTTTATATACATATTATAAAATATATAAATTGTTTATAATATGTATATTGTAAAATGTAACAAACAACATGATGAATTAGCAGAAAGTTCTGACGGCTGTAGGTGTGTTGTGTATAAATCTGCAACTAACTCAACTCTGTAAGTTTCATGTATTTAACACGCCAGGCCTATAGCATATAAGCCATAGAAATCACAAGAGTACACACACCTAGTACATGAATTAGCCACGCGGTATGAATATATGAATTATATCTGTCTTAAGCACTTACGGGGTTAACATCATTTTTCATACTGTGAGGCATGTTCCCTTCTTCCCTTCTGTTAAATAAGCTACATCCCTTAACGCCTAAATACTTAAATACAGTTCATATGAAAGCCTCAAATTAATTTATTTTGTTTAGGAACTTTTAAAATGTAACACTTAAAAAATATATATGTATATATATATATAAATGAAAACACGTGTGAAAAACAAAGAATAAGACATTATAAAAAGCAATAGAATAGACACTGCAGGAATTATACTTAATAGGATGAAAAAGCAAAAATTGGAAAACTATGAATGTCTTATAGACTCTACAGAAGAGCTTTATAAGAATATTCAAATCTTTGAATATTCTTAAGTATATGTTATTTCATCAAATATTGTCGGCATTATGCCTAAAATCGACAATATTAAGCCCCTAATAACAGATATGTATGAAACAAGACAATTAATAACCTACATGAGTTCAAATTACAAAATAAATAAACAAATATTCAACTTAAATAGAAATAAGATAAATAAACAATTATTCAACTTAAATAAAAATTAGAACATAAAATAATGTGCAAGCCTCACCTAAAAAGACTAATGTTGAACAAGATTATAAGTACTTGACAAATAGCCAGTCATCATTAACTCAAAATGGCTGCTATAGCTATGCAAACATTGCTTTAAAAAAATGATAATAGGAAATAAATTGTTTAGTGCTTCCATCTATCACAGAAAAATATAACTAAAAGCTGAAATTGTAGACAGGTTAAATAATAAGTCTTGTGCTGCCATCTATTATAAATGAAGAGAAAATGGAATAAAAAATTATTATATATATATATATATATATATATTGACAAAGCAAATAATATTTGAAATGTGAGGAAACTAAAGGAAGTAAATAAAATGTGAATATAATAAAGATTAAATGGGAAAACTAAGTACAATAATTACCAATGTATGATGAGACATTATGTGAGTAAAATGAAGAGTTGTAAGTTATTTATGTTGTAAAAATGATTTTGTTATGTAAATGAATATATATCAATGAACGAGAAACAAGAATTAGAACCGTATACCTTAGAACCATTGAAAAACATTGGAAACATTAAAAATATGTAAATATTGAGACTTGACTAATTAAAAAGAGAACTATTTTGAGACAAACCTCAAAATGTGTATACGGGATGACTGAACTGAAAGGAATGAAAAACGTATCAAGACAAAAGTAGCTTGTTTACTGCAATGTAAGCCATGTTAGATTTTATTATTTGAAGATTTGCTGGATAGCACGGTTGTATATATCGTCATAAGCGAAAAACGCTAAAATAGTTATAATTTGGTAATTGCACTTTTAATGATACTTGAGGAACTATGTTTGTAATTCAACCATATTAATATCTCAAGAATTACATTTTTCAAGTTCTATCACTTTATGAAATTATTAACTTTTTTTCCACTTCTACTTTTGTTTTCTTTTTTGGCGTATAGTTCGCTTATTCAATGGTGTTTTAAAATCCCATTCCTTTTAAGAAAATTTTTTTTTACTGAAATGTTGAACCTTCATTGCTTGCCCGAAAATCTTACAAATCTTGATTTTACATAGAGGTAGGTCTATATTTTTAATGAATCCGTGAAAGGTTTCTTACGAGGCTAAGTCAATACTTATTCACACCTTTTCCTTATTTATTTTATGTCTTATGGTTTTAAAACAGATTACAAATTTTAAAATCCATTGATCATATAATTTCTATGCCATGTTATCTTGAAGCTCTATCGAAAACAAATGTCTAAAGTTCATAAAAGAAGTGAGAAGATATTCGACAGTGTTCGAAAGCGTGCAATTTTTGTATGCATAAGATGGCTCGTCTTTGTAATCTCTTTATTTGACTAATTATCTGAGAGCGGACATGCTAATTACTAAACTTTACGATATCTTACATCTATTTGCTTTCTTCATGGAACCTGAACTTCAGGTGAATATTTATAGAATGCAAGTTCAAGTTGGAATTTTGGGGGATACACTATTTTAAAATATTTGCAACAGCAGTGATTTGCAACGAGTTATAATCTTTGGGAACAATTACATTTGTAACAGTATCCAGTGTAATTATTTTCTGTTTCCGGCACTCAAGTATCGTATATATGTATCATTATCAGAATTTTTTATCGTATTTTATTATAATTTATATTTATTTTTATCTCATTTTATTTTATTTATTTATTTATTTATTTAGTCGAAAGGTAATTAGAAAATGAAATTTTTAACTTTGAGAAAAAAAAAAATCTGCTTGTACTTGTACACAATTAATAATTTACTAAAAAAAATAATTAAGCTTTCCTGATAACCATTTTTAGTCTTAGTTTCATTTCTTTCTATAAAAATAAAAACATTTTCGATTACAATTAACATTTTTAACGGATTTTTTATGTAAATAAAGAATAAAAATTAAAAATAAGCACTTATGAAAGTGGAACATTATCATAGAAATGACATTATTTTACGGATAAATACATTTAGTTGTATTATAGAGTAGCATAAACCCGCTCTTCGCATCAAGAGAATAAAAACAAAGTACTCATCAACCCTAAACAAAGAAAGACACAACGCATCCATCGATGAATATGGCATGTGTAAAAGTTTACCGGCAATTTCATCCACAAAAATGAAACTTATTACAACGATAGTTTAAAGGAGGTGAACTTTTCCCTTTTATTATCAGGCTAAACTGAGATTATAGTCCCACATCACAAAGGTAATTGTTTTAATTTCCACGGATAAACCAAGCAGTGAAAGAAATATAGACACTAAATGGTGAAAATCCGTCATTGAAACTTGAGATAAACTTTATCTGAAAGTATATGTTTTGTTCTATTCTGTGCTGTAAAGACTGAAATTATGGGATATTTAGAAACATGGTGAGAGAAAATATCTAAAGCAAAAATCCAGTAATCCCTTAAAACTTAATAAAAAAAAAAAAAAAAAAAAAAAAAAAAATCTAAATTGGATTTAGGAAAATCTTTTCAGGAGATTTATGGGTACACCATGGAGTACCTCCGGTGGCCTTATCCATCACAGCGTGAGAACGTACACAGACAGACAAACTCACAAACTCTTTGTTTTATTACTTACTAAGGGATCTAACCCGAGCTTCAAAGGTTACAAAACATAGATAAAAACCATTTTTTTAATAGAAAACTCTAATACTTTTTTTATATTCTATATACATATATATATATATATATATATATATTAGATTGACCACTAATAACACCACAAAACATTTTTACATGAAAAATAACAATAATGTATTCAAATAAAAAAAATTTATTTATTAAAAGCAATACATTGCAAAACATTGACATACGTACGCAAAAGCAAAACATTGACATACGTACTGAGTGCATGCCAGGAGTTAATAGCCAAAGAAACTGCCAAAGATTTCGCTACTTACAGCAGCCTTTTTGATTCTGATAATTTCAGTCATTTAAGCGCATCGTGATATTACGTGCCTGTTAAATTTGTGTTTCAGTCATATTATTTTATTTATTTATTGATGAAGTTTTAATTTAGTTAGGGAATATTAGCCGGAAACACAAGCTGACCTATTTATATTGTTTGAAGCACAAACGGATTAATCGTTTGTAATCAGGCGGCACACGATAGAAATAGATTTTATTTTTTAATCATGCTTCAAAATTATTTTTAAAAGCATATAAAATCAGAAAATTGAGATACCGTTGTCAAACAAATTGCATTTGAAAGTACATTTTTTTTTCTTATTCGACGGTGTAAAAATATGACGCTTTCAATTCTGAGTAAATCGATGTTTTCATTTTGTTATGAAAGTTTTTGTTTCAAATAGGACGACCCAATGCTTTCAATTCTGAAATACCAGAACTACTCAGAATATTGAAACATTGACATACTCAAAACTGAGCACACAGAGGTCACTTCATACTCATTTTTGAAACATGCAAATACTCAAAAATGATTAGAATCAGTTCAAACTCATTTTTGAAACATGAAAATACTTAAAAATGAGCACATAGAAGTCAGTTCATACTGATTTTTGAAACATGGACATACTCAAATATTCGCACTTGATGCTTTATTCTTGAATGTGAGCATGTTTTCAGAAATGAGTATATACATATTTCAAACTTGAATAATTTTGATTCGGAGCCATTTTGACTATGCGACATACTCAGATTTGAGTATTTTTTTGCTCAGTTTTGAAAATGTCGTTTTTAGAGTGCAAATTTCCGCATACTTCCATTATGTAATCATAGTACTTTGACCCGTGCATGTCCTTAAGATTATTATCTAACTTTACATATTTATTTAAGACATGACAGATGGACGTTAAACTTGGACGTGTTTTAACGATATCGCTATGCAGATTATGCGTAATTGATACAGTTCTATATATGAAGGTCAGGTCGCGACACAAGACTTTCTTTCATTGTTGTAAGTCAGTGTATTTGTCTACCTATACAAAAACAAACAAGTTCGTGCGCCAAACTTTTACCTTAATTAAAGGTTCAAAATTAAAATGAGGATCAGTCGAAGTGGTCTGCAATAAGTCATTACTCAAATCATCTGAACCTGAAAAAAATTGTGCTATTGTTTACAACAGTCGCGTGCATTACATTAATTGTTAGAAAGTTTTGCTGCAGGCTGGCCAAATGTCAAACGCAATGAAGCATGCATTGATTTGCTTGTAGGACTAAAAATATGACTTTCATTGTTTTATTTTCAAACATGGAAAATGGACATCTGTTAATTCATGATACACATCATGCAAAAAGATGAATAACTAGTGAAGAGTTCATTAGTATACTTTCGTTTGGGAAGAAGATTATCGGTATAATCCTTCTATTTTAAGTCAGGGAACAATCTATGTTCAGTCTTGTATGATGCTAATAAAACAATTTGCTCGTATAGGTATTCTTTTTTAATGAGAAAACTGCACTGTAAAAAAAGATAAGTGTTTATTAAATGTTCCACGAAAATATAATTTAACCATAAACGAAAATATACAATAATATCTTCCGAGTTACCCAAGCTACGTAATCGAATTCATACATCCAAGAGTAACAAAATAGTATTAATTTTAATTTTAATATTAATGTGGGATTATGATGAGTAATAAGTACTTTAGCGACAACAAATATTCTTCAAATATAATATAAACAAAATAGATTTAATAACACAACAACAAATACAGCTCGGATTTACACAAAACTATATAAATGGGCTGATATTCCTGAATGATACAAACATTCTTATCTCACTACAAATAATAATTATAACATCTTTGCCAAGCATTGCATAAAAATTTCACCAACAAACATTTCCGAAAAAAAACTATAGAACAACTGCTCGTGCTGGCATGTTTTTCTTGGTCTTGCGTGAACTCATCGCCTTTATCGCTGCACGTGAAAAGTAATAATTCATTGAGTTCATATTATTGTTGCTGTTACTTCTAATAATTCTCACATTAATGCTGTTAGTTTATCATGCTTGTCTGTAAAACATGTTAGTTGAACAGGAAGATGTTTACTTTAGAAGTGATAGCATCCGAAAAACTTATATTCCAGGTTGAGAAAATTGATTAATTACACTATACTTTCTATTCGTAATCCTTTCCGAAAATCAGTGGCTGCAAAAGAAAGTTTGTTTTTATAAATGCTTCTTTAAATATCGAAAATATATTGTTTCTGAGGTATATAAATACGGTTTTGGAATGATTAGTAATTCAGAAGAGGTTGTTGCACATTTTCGTTCGTTTGTTATATGATATTTTCATATATTAAGAAACATGTCTTTTTTTTTTTTTACTTTTTGCTAGTTTCTTTTCTCTTTTTTTAATGACAGGACCTTCATCCTTTTTTTCCATAATAATTCGAATGAGAAAAAGTCACACGATTTAATCAAAATAAATATTTTTTCTTATATCACCTTTTACATGGTAGTATTCTGTCTAACTACAATTTTTTCATATAAAAAAAACAAAAAAACATAGAAACATTATTACAGCACCATTAAATTAATTTTACTCGCTTATACATTTGCAATGCTAAATAAAATAAGAAAAAATGATCATAAATTTGCGTTTCATCCTTCAACTTCTCATTTTCTAATTCAAAATTAGAAGAGGAACAACTCGTTAATAACATACTTTAAAATAATATCTTCTCCTCTGTTTGTGATCATTGTTCAGCCTATTAAGATGCAGACACCGATCAGTTCTAGTCTTTACAATCATCCATTTCTGTGTACAACTTGCTTTGTCTCTTGCTCTGGTCTTGCCTATTGCCTCATCTGACCTTAGTCTAGTGTTCTTTACGCATGACCGCAAGCTGTTTTAACCAACCATGCGACATGAGTCTCTGAGAACACTTGAATAGTACAAACATATGTTCTTTATTAAAAATTGACCCTTGACTGATTTGAAAAGAGTTAACAAGAGATAGAAAAAAAATCATTAAAAACCAATGGTGGGCGATATTGTTTACTAATCATCATGTCCTTTCTGATTTCAAGCTTGACTCATTGAGATCAGATTTAGAATAGATAACTTCTTTGTTAACTGATCTTGACTTGTTTTTGGAGCTAATTGTAATTCTAAGTTTAAGATTGCTGTCGATGGTTAGTTGCATTTATTTCCTGTAGATTGAACTAAATGTATAACATACGGTAACAAATGATGGCGAAGTGATTAATAAAAACTAATGAACTTTTGAGACTAACAAAACATAAGAGGTCGATGCGAGAGATTTTCCTAAGGGAGGTGAGTTTTGTTGGCCTCTATTGCAAATTGACGTAAAAATTAACTACCTGCTCAAAAGTAATATGAAATCCTATATTTAAAATTAAGGCTATATACTTAGCTGGTCATAAACTTAAACACGAACCATAAATAATCAATTTTGGAACTAGATAATGCTACCGTTAAACAAATAATCATTTTAACATCGCATTCCACCAAGCTTTATTTATCAGAACTAACTTTTTTTCACATATAGGAAGCATCAGATCAAATAAATGGCAGTTTGCAGAAAAAAACATGTGCTATATCTATATTAATATTTCATTCTCTACAATTTGTCCTTTAAGTTCTAGAAATTCATATTTGCTGAATCCTCCAGTTTATTTCACAGTAAACTTGACACCCGCATCGAAAAACGATATGGTCGTCAAAAACATGAAAGAAAATGCTGTTGTTAACCCTCTGACTGCTTATCCCGTGATTTCCACTGGCAATACATTTGTAGAAAAATTTATGTAATTTGCAATTTTTTAAGCAATTTTGTATTAAAAATTCTACAGTCAAAGACTGAAAATGAAAACTATAAATTTATTACATTTTTCATATACAGGATGATTTGAAATATTTAATGGTATAAAAGATAAAAGTCGATTATATATTGGTCAAAAGGATTTTGAAAAAAAAAATTGAGCAGCCAGAAGGGTTAAAACAATCTATGTATGTCCTCGACATCGTAGCTCGCCGAAAAAACTTTAATCAAGACTCTAAATAAGCATTCAAGTGACGACATTTTTTCATAGATATAGACTAAACGAACACATCCAAAAATTCCTATTATGTCATACTCACAATTTACTCATTATTGTGGCCTAGCAGTCAGTTTTCAGCCTTCACACACTGTTAAAAATTTGAATTTTCATTCTTAAATCTAGGTTCCCAGATCGCAGACGTCTTGTAAAGTTTAAAGCGTATCGCTAATTCAAAAAGATTGAGAAACCCTGAATTAAAGGATGGAAGACCGTATCTCTATCGTAAAAACAAAAGTTGCCGGAAAAAAAAAAAAAAAAAAAAGAAAGAAAGAGATAACCCTACGCATTTTAATCTTCAAATTGTCATACGAAAAACGGAAATAGCCACTCAATTGTAAATTATGACTGCATCGAATTTATGTTACAAAAATAATTTTAGAGAGTCAGCTTCATGGAGAAATTGTGGCAAACTCTGAAATTTTCAATACCAACATTAGACATTATATTTGATTTTTTTCGGTAAATACCTTACTATATCAAACATTCGGTTAAATGGTTTAGAAATTATAATGGTTTAAGGTTTGGAACTACTAATGTTAAATTCGTTTTTAGTTGTTGCAAAACATATTTCAGTGTGGGCAGTTTTTTTTAATATAACTCAAAAACTTCGTGAAGGAATGAGTAGTAATATTGGATTAATTTCCTGTGTCAATTTTAACATTATACATAAACTTAGGAAATATGTTTCCCGAATTGATGTTCCTGCGTTAATTTTAACATCATACATAAACTTAAGAAATATGTTATCGAATTGATGTTCCTG
The DNA here is from genome assembly GCA_963931845.1 of Maratus michaelseni. Taxonomy (NCBI): domain Eukaryota; kingdom Metazoa; phylum Arthropoda; class Arachnida; order Araneae; family Salticidae; genus Maratus; species Maratus michaelseni. The sequence goes on along the minus strand of OZ007592.1, from coordinate 78,820,594 downwards.
TGTTAATTTTAACATCATATGTAGACTTAGGAAATACATTACCGATTTTATGTTATTGTGCCAATTTTAAATCTTTTTTATTATTATTATTATTATTTTGTTTTTGTAAGATTCATTGCTTATTCCTCTTTTAATTCTAATCTATTCATTAAAGGGAAGCTTCCTGCTACAATTCTTTAAGTGAAAAAAAAAATAATCTTCTAAAATCTCTAAAAGCATTAAATAGATGTAGAATCTTATTAAAAAAACCTTATCGTCTTCCATCAATTTGATTTCATTTGAAGTTATGTTCTGTTTAAGCAATGTAAACGGATTAAAATGGAGAAAACATTTAAGACCATTTAAACCTCTTAAGACTTTTGCATTTGGATTTTATTTCTTTCAGTGACATTAGTTCTGAGATTTAAAACCTGGCTAAAACGCCATTGTGAAACTGAATAGTCTTCTTGAAAGAAACTCTTCACTGTATTCAGTTTCAGAGGAAATATTTTTTTCGTTTACCCATTATTAAGAACGTAAAACTTTTATCCTTATAAAAGTATGTTTGCAAATTTCACAAAAGTATTCAAGCAAATTGTATTGTTCTTTTCATTATAATTTTATAAATAAAATATGCATAAAACACACACGTGCGCATATATATATGTATGTGTGTGTGTGCATGCGTGCGGTTGTGTGTGTGTGTGTGTGTCGGTAGATAAATGGATGATTTATATATCAATAAATAAATATACACAAATAAAATGACATCTAAAAACATGTGGTATAAACTAAAACCTTTTGGGAGAATAACTTTAGATACAAACTTTGCACTATTAAATGAAGAAAATTTAATACATTTTTTCAAATATGCATTCTTTCTATAACGATTTTTCAGACGTATAATTTCATTAAAAACGCAGAATCCAACATTTAACACACTATAACAAAAAAAAACACACTTTTATGTATTACACAATGGTGTAAATAGTATCCTCGGAGAACATAGGACGAGGAACGAAGATAATTTTTAAGAAATTTCGTATTTTCATGTGAGTGGGTCGGTTAAGTTTATCTCTGTGATTCCCCAAGTAAACGGAGAGATTGCTTGTGGGTCCCTCTATCAAAAGCCGAACACCGCTCAAAAGTGGAATCTAACCTTATAATTTCCCATTTTACGAGGGTGGATCAATAAGTAATGCTTCCTGTGTCTTAAAAACTTTATTAATGAACATATAACAGCAAACGTTATTATAGATCATAGCCTGAACTGTCCTCTACACAAAACTACTGCTCAACATAGTCACCATGCATTTGCACACATTTGCGCCATCGATTAACTCAGGCATCAAAAGCATTTTGGAAAAATTATGTGCTAATCGGATAGACTTGAATTTTTTGGGACGTGGAGAACTACTGTGACGCCATTCTTTTCATTGCACTTTACTCTCTGGATCATACAGATACACCCAGGTCTCATCTCCAGTGACCACATTCCTGAAGAAGTCCTGTTGTTTCGCTTCAAATGCGTCCAGGAGCTCTTGACGAACTTCCACTGTCCTCCTCCGATTATCAACAGTCAATTGCTTGGGAACCCACTTAGCAAAAACTTTGTGATATCCTAAGTCAGCAAACATTCCTTGGGCAGAGCCATACGAGACGTTTAATGCATCAGCAACATCCTGAACTGTAACTCGTCTGTCGCCTCGAATCAGTTCATCAGCGCGTTCTTGATTTGCATCTGTGACTGGTGTTGTCGGCCGGCCGCTTCTCGTTTTATCTGCAATTTCTGTTTCTCCGTTTCCAAGCTCCTTCACCCAACGTTGCACATTGCTAATGTCCATTACAGCGTCTCCATAAACAATCTTCAAGCGTCTATGAATTTCCTTAAGTGCACAACATTCTTTTGCCAAAACTTCGATGACGACTCTTTCTTTTAGATTCAGATTCATGGTTCTAATCTGCCAATCTGAAAAGGAAAATACTATATAAGTAGAATAAGGTTACCTCTATAATATCAAGCATAGTATGATGTGGTTAATGGCTGGAGTACGGATCGATACGGATATGTGCTCGTAATGTGACTGAAAATCACCGCAATAATTTCACGTTGTCGCAATAACTCCACGGCATCGTTTCCTGTATAAAGTCAGCATAAATGTAAAAAAGAATAGAGAAGAGTCCATAGCTGCTTGCAAGGTTTTTTATTTATTAGGGACTTGACTGTGATGGTAAAGTTTTGGGAGGTGGTCTTTTTACATCAATAGCAACAACCTCTTTTAGCGGAGGTTAAGAGAAGTCTGAACTACTTTCAGAGGTGTACATGTGTGCCAGAAGTCATCCCAATATCGCCAGATTACACGTGCATTAATTTTTATCGCCATTCGGAATTTTAAGACGGTTTAGAATATATCAATGTTAATTTTGCGTGGGAGATAGAGAACAGCCATGCAATGATAGGCGCGTTATCAAAATATAGGTTTTGACGGAGCAACCCTGCTGCGTGTCCTGGGAAAGCGGAACTTAACATTTTAGGATGTACAAAGTTATTAAAGAAAAATGCAAAACAAGCAGTTGAAAAGAATCTAGATTTGCATTCCAGATGCAACAGACAACTGAAGACAAGCAGAATAAAGGCACCGTGATGCAAAACATGAGTGAATTTTAATAGATTTGCGGAACGGATATTTCTAATAAAAGAATACTAGTGTATCAATGTATATGCGAAATAACCGTCGTCACATTCTTAATTAAGAAGGGAAATACTTTTATGCGGTTAACGAAAGCTGCAGAATAAATGAAAGATTACGCGTACATGGTTAAATAGCATTTATCGTGGGATAGATATGACTTAGCTTTAGAATGAATAGAATTTAAATAAAGATATAAATTAACTTTTTGAAAAATTAAGAAATTATAAATTTTGAATAAAATTACAAATATATATGATCTCTACATCATACATAGATAGTCCAGTAGCTGTCAAAGAAATAAAATTTAGAGCAATGGAGGCATTACTTATTGATTCAACCTCATATAATCCAAGTTAACCCACACCGATATCTTTAGCTCATATCATCTGTTTTTGTTTAATTACTATTTCCATAGAATATTGGTCAAACCGGTATTGTACATGTAACGTTCACACATCCCACATGTTACTTTTAATCTATATCCTAGATAGCACCCTTCAAAACTTGATGGTAAACAACTCAAGGTTCTACAGAAAAAGGTTCATAACATCATTAAAATATCAGAATATTTTACAGAATATTTGTTAGCAATAGTTAAAAGAAATAAAAACCTCTCCTTTTATAACAGGCTGAAGACCGGCTGCATATTAACCGTCTTTACACGGATACAGACCACAAAACATTTTCAGAGAATTCAGTTTTCAGATCCAAAAAAGAGTAACTCTATTTTTTGCAGTTTTTTTAACAAAAAAAAGGGGGAAGTTAAAATATTTTATTACTCTTCTCAAGCAAAAATATTTAACTGCATTGAAATAGCAATAGATGGTCCCGCAGTTTTGTATATAAATATGTTTACTTTTTCTGTTTATAAAGGATGCGTCAGAAAAATGTATACACACAATAAAAAGAAACATTTTTAGGGAAAAATGATTTAATTTACACATTACTAAAATAGACGTCCGATAGAAACATATGTACAAATGTCTTAAAAACTTTAAAACACAAGGTATTGAGTCTTGAACAACATCAGAGCTTTGTTCTCCACTGATTGAAATCCTTGGCTTAGTTTAGAGCCGAAAGCGCTAGGAAAGTGTTATTTACCACTAATATCTCGTGATTTAAAGTTTTTAAGACATTTGTACATATGTTTTTATCGGACGTCTATTTTACTAATGTGTAAAATAAAATCATTTTTCATAAAAATGTTTTTCTTTATTGTGAATAAACAAAGGCGAATCTTTCGTTTCGAATTTTCTTTTATTATCAAAGTTATTTGATGTATTATTTGATGTATACACACTTTGAATGATTATAACTCCAGTTTTTATTCACATAGAATTGACATTTAAATTTTAAAAGAATCTAACATAAAACCTCTTACCACAGATGTTCAAAATTATTACCGTTCCGGTCAATACACTGCTTATAACGGTGGGCTATTGATTCACAAACTTCAACAAACATTTCATTTGGTGTTGTGGCGCATGCTTGCGCAATTGCGGTTCCGGATCGTTGCCTATGAACATTCATTCGTTTCAAACTTATCTTTTATCCAATGAATTTTAAGTCGCATAGGTGGATCTGCCTGAAGCTCCCCTCGAAATTCTTTTTGTACTTCTGCTACATTTTTATACTTACAATTGTATTTTAAAATAAATTTTCTTTGAAAAGAAAGGAAAATTAGAAAATTATGACCCGTTAAACAGTGTATGTACATTTTCTGACGCACTCTGTATATTCCTTCGAAACTTTCCCTTTTTATTTTTGTACTACATTTTGGGTCCATTTTTCTAAAATTCATTTTAATTACTTGCTCTAATGGAAATATTTAACCAAATAATATACGATTAGAAGGAGATTATTTTATACTGACAAATAATATTAGTGGTGTATTACAAAAGGAATTGACTTAATTCGTTATTGCAGCAAATATTATTTTTTCTTGCAGTTGACTTTCGTAATATACCACTTTCTTAATATAGCAGAAAAACAGCAATACAAGTGTAAATAAATAAATCAGAAAAAACATTTCCGTTTATGAATAATGTATGATATTCGCTTTCAGCCATCGCCTTATTATTTTTTTTTTTGTGTGTGTATACATATTTATAGTGTTCGCAATTGAAATATATAATATAATGTTTACAATAAAAATATATCTAACTAGTTTCTGGTGGCAAAAAACTCTTGGAAGAAGAAGTCCCATCTTTTTTCTGGTTTCTTTTTAAAACTGGGAGCATCTGAAGACAGATAACACCTCTCATCGTATTCTTGGTTCAACAAATATTTTCTTTTTTCGTGGTGATAATGAGGACAAGTGTGAAAAATCCCTCTTGACATACGTAACTGGTTGGAAAAGGCGGTAATTGCATCACGTCCTCTCCAGCTGCCATAGAGTTTGTCACCATGAATCCTTTACCAGAAGGATTCGAAATTGTCTTTTCCTTCAAATAAAAAACTGTTTTAGCAAGTGCTTCTTGAATTTAAGCTGTTTTCTTTGTAAAAGTGTTAAATGAGTTTCATGTTTTAGTTGTTTCTAGAAAAGAAATTCATTCATAAATGATTCATTTACATTTTCGTCGGATTTATGTTTGTAGAAAAAAAAAATGAAATAATTTTCTTGTAAAGGATTCTATCTATTTGACGGCTGGAATGGAATGTATTTTCAATAAACTTTACATGTGCTTACACATTGAATAGGAAAACATTTTCATTTGAATAATTCATTTTCATGTTGTTTAAATTAATATTCTTGGAGCAAAATGAAATTGATTAAAAAGGAATTATTCTTAGTTCTCATCTGAAGTATATTTTCAAAGAAGTATAAATGTTTCTACAAATCGAATGAGTAACCCATTCATGTCGATTACGAAGATTATTTCAAAAAAATACTCAGGATCAACATATCACATTTTGCCGACATAGTAATAATAATTACAGTCACCAAATTTCATAAAGGGCTTAACTGGACTTTTAAAGGCTTTCACAACTTTAATATGACTTTTGAGGCTTTTTTTTTTTATCATTTATTCGTTTATATTTTTATTTTGTTTCGTCTCACGAACTCACCACATTCTTAAAATGTGAAAAATGCTTTTAATCAAAAACTGCGGGACCTGCGGGAACTATAATCTCCTAATTTGAAGCCCTCGGCGAATTTCGAGAAGTTATCATAGCTATAGCTACAAGCAAAATAACAAAAATAACCTTCTATATAAATCAATGAAATGAAATGATTTAAATAGTACGCGAAAGTACACCGATTTAGCAAATATTTTTACGCATAATATTGTTATAGAATCGTGGACAATGAACACAGAGAAAAATGACACTTTCAAATCTGAGTAAATCAACGTTTTCATTTTGTTATGAAACTTTTTGTTTCAAATAGAACGACCCAATGCTTTCATTTCTGAAATACCAGAAATACTCAGAATATTGAAACATGGACATACTCAAAACTGAGCACATAGAGGTCAGTTCATACTCATTTTTGAAACATGGACATACTCAAAACTTAGCACATAGAGGTCAGTTCATACTCATTCTTGAAACATGGACATACTCAAAAATGATTAGAATCAGTTCAAACTCATTTTTGAAACATGGACATATACTCTTATGAGCACATGATGTTTTATTCTTGAGTGTGTGCATGTTTTCAGAAATGAGTATATACATGTTTCAAACTTGAGTCATTTTGATTCGGCGCCATTTTGACTATGCGACATACTCAGATTTGAATATTTTTTGCTCAGTTTTGAAAATGTTGTTTTTAGAGTGAAGACTTTTAACGCAGGAAAAACAAATTTATTTACTTCAGACATACAGTTTCTATTCCCATGATGAGGATTCTAAAGGTGACGGTTAATTGAATTGTGTGAATTTAAACTGGTGATATAAGCATCGCATGTTTCGAACAAATCATCGAATTTCTGGACCCCATCTTAGATGGCCACAACTAAAATTGAATGAAAACCTATTTCTATCATTAGGATTCTAGATTTGACATTTCGTTAAATTCTGCGCACATAAACTGGAGATAAAAACATCGCATAAATCGAACAATTTTTCCATTTGCGAAATTCCCTCTTAGTGGATATTGCCCAAAAACTAATCAGTCAGTTCACATAAGGATAGAACTTCATATAAAGTTTCATCCTATCCTACACAGTATTCCTGAGTTAGAGCGCCCACAAAATTTGTGTCACATACAGACAGACACACAGACTCATATGAACATTTTCTAAAAGAGTCAAATTGTGTTCATGACCTTCTAAAACGTTTAAATCCGTCAAAAACCGAAAGTTAAAATTTCTCACGAATCCAATACCTTCTTCTTGTATAAATAGAGGAAAGTAAAAACATGGCGATGGAGCACAAAGAGGAAATGGAAACAGGACGCTGAAGAATTTTGAGCTCCTTGTAAGAAAGAAATATAAATGTTCATGTATAATACACTAAGTAGGAAGATTAATTACAGTATTTCAAAAAATAATTTTCAAAAATGAAGGATAGTTATAATATCTTTGTATTTTCAGGAGAAAATTAAAAATTTTATGAGAGTTTTATAATTTTTACTTTATTTTTATTTTTTAGCATGTAACATTAAACCTAAGTTTGTTAAACAAAGTAATGTATAGGGGGTTATAATATAAGTATTTCTATTTGGAGCTGTCTGTAGCTTGAAGGAATAACCCGCATGACACCAAAATCGGTACACTTAATATTCGAGAATGGGGAATAAGAATAAACAATAAAAAATAGTTGCAATAGTCGTCAATAGATGGGTCTCTCGGTGCAAACGCCGTTGTGTACCGTGCGGAGGTGTCGAAAACCTCAATGATATAAAAGATAGCATATCACATCATATGGGAAACATTCCTCCTGATGAGTTACATTCCGCAGTTGAGCACTTCGTGTACCACCTGGATTGTGTCCTCCAGCACAATGACCATGCGGAACCTGAACTTGATCGGCACCGCCATGCGAAAGCGTAACCACAATCACTGTGACACTTTCCAATAAATTAGGTTTGTCATCCGGTTTTACGCCTTAATTCTTTGTTCTTGTATTGTACATTACATTTCACACTCAAAAGCGCCATCTAACGGCGATTATTGCAATTATTTTTTATTGTTCTATTCTTCTTTCCCCTTCCCGAATAGTAATTGAACTGATTTAGGTTTCATTTGGGTTATTCCTTCAAGCTACAGACAGATCCAAACAGAGATACTTATATTACAACCACCCGGTATAACCTAGTTTAACAAGGTAGCTCATGGCAAAAAAACAAATAGAAAATATTAAAAAAAATAAATAAATACATAGAAGCACAATGATTTTGGAAAGTCTAAAGGGACATATCATTTATGTATTTCTTAATTTTATACTCTATTGAAAATTTGACATAATTACTGTAATAAAACTCTTTCTAGTTACCGGTGACTGCCAAACTTTAATTAAACTCTAAATATACTAGATACTGACATGCATATCTACATACTGAAATCTTGATATTATTTCTTGTTATTGGTTATATTTTTAATAATAATAATATTGCTGGTGTTTTCTTCAGATAAACCCAGTTTTTGATATTGTTATATTAAACACATTTTTTTTTTCTTTCAAAAGTTTCACGAATATTTTTATGTATTTATTTAAATTTAAAATAATCTGATCATAGGCCAGATTTCTTATAAGTACTCTCCGTAATGAACACTTTTAAATCCCTCCACCCGCAAACGAAAAATAATAATAATAATAATAATAACACTTTAAATAGGTTATTTACATTTCTCAAAAATGTATAGTCCTTGAAATTGAATCATTTTTCTTTATGAAACAAATGAAACTACCAAGACATATTTTATTGGACATATTTTAATTAGATATATAAATTAATTTAGATTAGATGCAAGGACATATTTCATTTAGATTTTGTAATTTCAATTTATAAAAATACATAAATATTGAATTTCTCTCATAAAAATATTTGAATGCATATTTTGAAAACAATATACATTATAAACAGTTATTTGTACCTCGAGAATTTCTGCAGCATTAATAATGCTGCTAAAATCAATCAACTTACAAATTTTAAAACAGTATTTTCACTTAGATTAAAATGCTCTCTTTTAAAGTTTCACCGTTCATTCATTTAAAATAATAAAATAACTTACATAGATTAATTGTGACCGTAAGACAAACGGATGATTAATTAGAGTCTTGAGAAGGTAGCAAAAGAAACTTATACTAGCTGAATAAAGTAGTTCTAGACTATAATTAGTCGTGATTATAATGGTTTTTATGTCACTCTGGGGAAAGATCGTTAAACAATTTTTCTTTGCATCACTAATTAATATTCCGTTGCAAACAAAACGTAACTCTGGTGTTTTTCATCTGCAAGATGTTCTTTCAAACCTTTAACTATGTAGTATAAAGAAGACGATTTCTTTTTAACTCCATTGAAAGCATGAAAACCACTTCTATAGTTTTCTGACTGTAGCTGTCCCCTTCATGAGATGAAGTAAAAAGCATTTGTATCAACAAAGATAAACACTATTCTACGAAAACTTTTGACTTCTTTGATTATATACTTTTGATACCTAATTTTAAGAATGATTGTTATCAATTGATATAGCAACTCTATGAATTCCTTTAAGCATTCTATAACAGCAAACTAATATTTTTAAAATATTTGAGCTATGTATAAGTACAATATCGCTCAGAAGCATTTGCATTTTAGAAATATTGTATAGCTAGCACCGCCACCCATCACCAATATTTTCTCGAGATTGGTTTAACTATTGTCACCATATATGAAATTACTTATCTGTACATATTTAGAATGTTATGTGGATTTTTCCTTTGTATTGATCTTACAATAACAACATTTCCATTGTGAATTTTCATTGAAATTTTTTCTAATGTAAAATCATTTTCAATATTTTTTTTTTTGCAAATATTTTCAAATACAGTTAGTGGGGCAATGTTAGACAATATTAATTAGTATTAGGATAGTTTTTCATTTAGGACAGTTTTTCAGTTATTCCTAACGAGCAGGGAAGACCGAGCTATGCTCGGTCAAAATTAAATTTGAGTTCAAATATCATGACCCATGACCAAAATGACCCACTAATTGAATTTTCTCGAACATGTGACTTAGCCCAACAGTCTTCTCATGCCCGAAAACCATAGGATGCAAAATTTAGTGTAAATAGTCTGAGCTGTTTTTAAGATAAAATAGCTTGACCCATAATGACCCATGACCAAAATGACCCACTAATTGAATTTTCTCGAACATGTGACCTAACCCAACAGTCTTCTCGTGCTCGAAAACCATTGGATGCAAAATTTAGTGTAAATTGAGCCACTTTTTAGATCTTGACCCACTATGACCCAGAAATGACCCACTAATCGAATTTTCTCGAGCATGTGACCTAGCCCAATGATTTTCGCGTGCCCGAAACTCGTAGGATACAAAATTTAATCAAAATCGTTAGAGCCGTTTTTAGATAAAATTAATTTGACCCGCTTTGACCCCAAAATGACCCACTAATCGAAAGTTCTCGAACATGTGACCCAGCCCAATAGTCTTCTCGTGCCCGAAAATAGTTGGATACAAAATTTTGTCAAAATCGTTTGAACCGTTTTTTAGATACAATCAGCTTGACCATGACCCAAAGTGACCCAAAATGACCCACTAATTGAATTTTCTCGAACATGTGACCTAGCCCAACAGTCTTCTCATGCCCGAAAACCATTGGATGCAAAATTTAGTGTAAATTGAGCCGCTTTTTAGATCTTGACCCACAATGACCCAGAAATGACCCACTAATCGAATTTTCTCGGACATGTGACTTAGCCCAATGATTTTATCGTGCTCGAAACTCGTAGGACACAAAATTTAATCAAAATCGTTAGAGCCGTTTTTTAGATAAAATTAATATGACCCGCGTTGACCCAAAAATGACCCACTAATCGAAAGTTCTTGAACATGTGACCCAGCCCAATAGTCTTCTAGTGCCCAAAAATGGTCGGATACAAAATTTTATCAAAATCGTTTGAACCGTTTTTTAGATACAATTAGCTTCACCATGACTCAAAATGACCCAAAATGACCCACTAATCGAATTTTCTCGAACATGTGACCCATCCCAATGGTGTTCTGATGCCCCAAAACAGTAGGACACAAAATTTCGTCAAAATCGTTAGAGCCGTTTTTAAGATAAAATTTGCATATATATATATATATATATATATATATATATATATATATATATATATATATATATATATAACCACACACAAGATTTGCTCGTATTAGAATATATGATATACACTATATTGCCAAAGGTGACCGGTCACTTGCGATTTTAGATGTTTTGTTAACTATCTAGAAAAATACATGAGGAATTAACCTGAAACTGCAGGTGTGTAAACAGTATAGTATAGGTTATATATTTAAGCGAAGATTTTTTCACGAAACCCCATAGGGGACTGTCAACAAATTGAAAAAGAACGAATATCTTTTGGATAACCCTGTAAAAACTAATGTAGCAAAGGCGTTCAAACTCGAGATTATTAATAAGTGGCTTATTGTAATATACTGTGTTCATTTTTATGAGGATAGCATGTATACTCGTAGAGAAATTAATTTTTTTATAAAAACAGTCCCAAATTTTGCCTAGTTTTTTGCTTATAATTTGCAGAGTTCTTAATATAAAAAAAAAAGTTCTTTTCAGAAAATATGACAAACAACATTGTGCATGATACTCTGCAATCATAATTAAAAAATAATAAAAATTGAATGAAAAATGAGCAGGTTTACTAAAAAAATTTTCACTGCGCATGAGCGAATGCAATCAAAATATAATATGCATAATGTATTAGCTAAGTATATAGAACGACTTTTGTGAAAGTCTCAAAATCATAGCTTGATAATTCTGAAAATTATCGTCGATAGAATAAGCTCGAAATCCGTTGTTCCCAAAAAGAAGCAAAAATATGAGGGGTTGTATCCAAATATAGTAGTACGTGCAATATTGTGTACGCTATCTTGGCACTAATCAACAGATATTTGATACCCCTCATTTTTTTTGCTTCTTTTGGGGAACAACGGAAATAGCACGGAAACTCCTGTTAAGATTCATCATGTAAATGCTATAGTTATAGCTCCGATGAAGGAAATTAGCGCTGCAGTTCCCAGCCTTGTCCAACAAATAAGAGTGAAATATGCCAGCCCAGGATATCGTCGGGATAGCTCAGTAGGGAGAGCGTTGGTACGGCAAACCAAAGTACCCAGGTTCGAGTCCTGGTCCCGGCATATTTTCGCTCTGTTGGAAAAAATCTCAACTATGATATTCCAACCTTTGGATATAATTTACCTAGTTGAATATATTTTCCTCTATTCATTATGACCTATATGTTACTGTTTACACACCTGCAGTTTCAGGTTAATTCCTCATGTATTTTTCTAGATAGTTAACAAAACGTCTAAAATCGCAAGTGATCGGTCACCTTTGGCAATATATATATATATACACTTTATACTTACCTATCTTTAAAAATATATATATAAATAAATAAATAAAATAGAGATTTGATCAGTTTTGTTTCTAGAACTTGTTTTTTGGTATTTTTAATTCAAAGGTTTATATATATATATACAATACAATATATATATATACAATTAATCATTTTTTATTGTAGTTGTAATATATATATATATAATATATATGTATTACAACTACAATAAAAAATTGATTAATTGTTTCAAAATTTACGTTTCCTGCAATTTATTACAAATTATGCGTATGAATTTAACAACTCTGTATTAATTCGTCTGAATTTTATTTTCATTATTTGCACTTTTTTAATTTCATTCCCCCTTCTCCCAAGCACCCCCCCCCCCCCCCCCCGCCAAAAAAAAAAAATAATAATAATAATAATCGAAGGTCTATTGTATTTGTTTTGTACTACGGATTTATCAACTAGAACCTCGTAGTATTTGTTTTATTTTATTTATTTATAGTATTTAACTTTAGTATTTATTTATTATTTTTTCCTGTTTAGTAACTTTCAAAGTTTGCAGAAGATTTTAGTAACTATGAAAAAATTACGATCGTTCTAAAAATGGAACAACATAAAGTATTTCCTTACAGCTCATAAACTCTCTTGGCGGGATTTCGCAACTAATCTTTGAGTAAGACATTTTGCCAGATTTATTTTAGGCCGTTTTTTTACTTAGAACTCTTTTCTAAAGCAGTTTAATATTTTTCTTTAATTCTAAAAACTCAAGTAAAAGAAACATTCGAACAAGATATCTGACCAAAAAAAAAGGAGAAATATTTATAAGATTTGAAGAAAGCAAATATGAAACAAGGTCTTTATTTTTCAACGATATTAATGTTCGATCTTTCTGTTTAATATCATAGTTCGTAATATTTTCAGCTCTAATCAGATTTTTTAAATAAAATACTTTAGAATAAAAATCTGTTTTCCTATCTTGTTTAACACATTATTATTTTTTACGAACTTTCCGTTTTTAACAGATTTTGTCCATAATTCCGTAATAAATACAGATTATTTCCGTAAAATAAATAGTTTTTCGATAAAATCAACAGATTTTTTTTTTTTTTTTAAGTGTAAGCAAAAATACTTCAATTGATAATTCCTTTAAATTTTAAGATATTTATTACGACTGTATATGTTCCTTCTTCGAAGACAGATAGCTTTTCCGTATTTTTTCTTTTTTTTTTTCATAAAGTTTTTAATACCAGTATAATAAAATGTCACATGAAATTTCCACTTGTTTGTTTGTTTTTACGACTTTTTAATGGTAACTGTATAAAATATTTCTTTTTAAATCTTAATATTGTGTGAAATAGTTTATTGCATTGATCGTATTACGTATAAAATGATAGAAAGTTTAACTTTGTGGGGAAAAAACAAAACTAAACAAAAAAAAGATGTTAATATATCCAAGGGCTGGAGTATCATAGTTGAGATTTTTCCCAACAAAGCGGAAATATGCCTGGACCAGGACTCGAACCTGGGTACTTTGGTTTGCCGTACCAACGCTCTTCCTACTGAGATATCCCGACGGTATCCTGGTTGGCATATTTCACTCTTAATTGTTGGACAAGGCTGCGAACTGCAGCGCTAATTTCATTCATCCGATCTATAACTATAGCATTTTACATGATGAATTTGAAATAACACGGAAACTCCTGTATACCATGTAATTAGGTCATAATGAACAGATGAAAGTATGTTCAACTAGGTAAATTATATCCAAGTGTTGGAGTATCATAGTTGAGATTTTTTCAAACACAGAGCGAAAATATGCCGGGACCAGGACTCAAACCAAAGTACCCAGGTAATCCATCCTGGTCCCGGCATATTTTGCTCTGTTGGAAAAAATCTCAACTATAATATTCCAACCATTGGATATAATTTACCTAGTATAATTTACCTAATACTTTCCTCTGTTCATTATGATGTTAATATATGTCTGCAAAAGATATTATGCATATATCTTTTGCAGATATCTATGTTAACAAAATTTAACATAGTATAATAAGCAACTGTGTGTGTGAGTAATGTCTTCAAAATAAATCAGTCTAAATTAATACCGTCCTGTTTGAGAAATCCTTTTATTTTATCCAAAAAAAAGGGTAAACTAAAGTAAATAAATCAATGAATAATTCATTCACCTATCTCATCAAAATCTAATGAAAATCTCGTCTTTTACTTAAATTAACTGTTATTTCTAAACCTCTCCAGGAAATTGGATTGTGCCACCCATGGTTCTTGCCCAATCAATTCTTTCTATCCAGGAAATTGCAATCTTAACAAAATTTAAGAATAGATATTTTTACTCTGCTTTAGAAATAACTGTATAAAAACTGCTTTTCTATAATATAGGAAAAATGAAATTCATTTTTGAAAAGAAGTAAGCTATTTTAACAAATCCGGTAGTGCATTATTTAATTTGCTGTGTAAATATTATGGTTTCTAAAATCTATTAAAGTTTCGTTCGTGTTTTACAATTTACACGCTGCCTTTGACATAACATTTTTATTCATTTAAATAAAATTAAAAGGGTTCTCAACAAAATCAGCACTTGCCCATAATTCAAAATATTCTGGAAAAAGAAAAATGGTCTCTAGGGCAATCAAAAAACGTCCTCGCCTCACAGCGAGAGCATTTATCCTCAAACGAAAGAATTGACCTCATAACTGATTCATAACATTATGACATTATTGCGAGATGTCCCGAATTTCAGGTGCTCCTTTAATCGGGACTTCAAAAGTCCCGATTTTTCATGATGCAGAAATTCTTTTAAATTTCTTTTCGTAGCAATTTATACGTTAGTCTGTGCATAATGGAATTTAATACAAAATATAATAACGAAAGTAATCAAAACCATTTTAAAAAAAACTTTTATGAAAAGTTCTTAAAAGATTGCAAAATTTTGTGTCAGAAAGCTGTTTGTATTTTTGTTCCGATTTAGAAATTACCGTCCCGCTTTTTTACCTACCTGTCCCGCTTTTTACAACAACGCTAATTGTAAGTAACATTGAAACAACAATATTGCACTGTTAGTTCTTTTTCATATTTTTGCTGTTGCTGTTGTTTAAAAAAAAATTTATTGAAAATTCCTCAAAAATTCAAAAAGTCAATAATTTTCCCATATTTACTGCATAATGAAAATACCTTATGGCTGGGATAATTAATGCTTTATATGATCTTAAAATCTTAAGGATCTGAAAATTTATTATTATTGTTACCAGTGTAAATTACGGTTTATGGTGTTTATAGTACTTTTTTGATATATTATTAAATGGTTTTATGAAGAGAATGGATTTAATCAAGAAAATATACAATTCTTATGGTAAAATTTGAACAAATAGTTTTTTATTAAAAAAAATTTTTTTTAACTAAACCTCTTTTACAATTATGAACTTTTATAACAAATTGTTGCTTCATAATTTTGTTACAAGTGTGCTCGATAACTGTAAGGACCTGATTTCCAAAAAGTCATTTTTTTAAGATAAGAAAGATAAAGTATTATGACATATACAAAAATACAATAAAATTGTTCATTTACTTAACATTTTTATTAAAAAAAAAAAAAAAAACTAGTAATATTATAGAAAATCGTCTCCTTAATTTTATGAAATTCACCTTAAAGATCGTCTGTTTAAAAATCGAGTCAATTGAAAAATATGTGTTGAAAGTTTAGCACTTTGATCATATTGATATATTGAAAAAACACACCAAGAAAAATGAATTTACAAAATTGCAACTCTGAATCATTAAAAAAAAAAAAATGACGCAGCCTTTATCACATATATTTATTTATATTAAATTTACGAAACCTAGTCATAATATATACTTAAATTCATTTTAAGCAGAAGATTGGAAAATTTATATTTTCGCCCATTTTTCACATAATGAAAGTATAAAGGAAGATAGATGGAGGTGCGGGTGGGAGGTGGCATGACGAAGTGTTCTATCAAAGATAAGTTTTCTAAAAGAATAAGCTTGAAGCACTAAATACAGAAAATGTTATTTATTGTGAGTATCTATTTTCCAATCTGTTATTCATTCATTACATACCCATTTGAGTGAAGTTTCGAAGTACACCAAACATTAACAATCTAGTATATATGAATGATTGTTTTACGAATTACTGTTTATAAGTATTAACATGTATCTATTTTTTTTAATATATATTTTACATAAAATTTGTTACATACATCCATTTTTTTATGTGTCACTAACAACGACTTCTGTTTCTTTTAGGTAAGTGGAGATATATTATCATATACTCAATGGATTATATCTATATCCACGAAAGTTATAAATACAGATTTTTGGGTTAACTAATCTTAATGTGAGTAGTATTTTTATATCACTTTTATGTTTTTCCATATTTTTGACAATATCCAATACTGCTGATGTTGTTGTTGTTATTTTAACTGAAATCTTCTGAAAATCATGACTTTTTTAGTTACAAATGTTTTACAAATACAAATTAATTTTATTTATTAATGGGCTTCTAAGTTTTTAAAACGATATCAGCAAAGTGAAATTTGGTTCAGTGAGAAACTTTAAAAAGTGAATCATATTATTTAGTTATATACTACCATAACGAATAAAAAAATAATAAATAACTTCAAACATCATGGTTGAGAAATGTTTAAATGATACGTACTAACTCTAAAATTGGATGACTATAACATCTTATGACACCTTTTAAGTTTTACTTCTTCACACATCACAGGTTTATTTTTGTAACTTTATTAATCTTATATATTATTGTAACACTAATTACATTTCCTTATTGTTAGCTAAATCATGTGAGTTATATTTTTCTCCTATAACATTTTTTTTTTGTTTCTGGTCAATGGAGAGAAATATGTGATGATGAAACAGATATAAATACTTATTTTTAACTTTCCTTATTTATTAGATAGTTATATTTTTCTGCTAAATTTAACCTTTCATTAGCATAGATTTCATTCAAAAATTAAAAAATATATATGAATTTTATTCTTTGTTTTATCATCTATCAGCCTGTTTGGACTTTGGAAATGTATAGATATCAAAGCCTAACTTATTTTCCGCATAACTCACGTGCTTTGGTATTATGCGCTAATTTATTCTGCCATTTTAAACGGCTGTCTGCAGAAAGTTAAATTTTTTGTGCAATTGTCTTTTTATTGTTCTGGTGTTTACTATGTAAAAATCGCTCTGTCCGTTTCCACTTGTAGGTGTTTTTATATCCTGGATACTTCATTCGTGGTATTCTCAAGAATTCTTAATTGAATTAATAAAACATCTAATAAGTCGTTATTTTTCGAGCCTGTGGATTATTTTTATTTCAACGCAAGAAAGATTTGACTTGTATGGCCTACAACTAAATAAAATATATATATTATTGTGTTTTAATATATTTTAAAACGGGACTTACTAATACGAGAGATTCTCTAAAAATCCTTTCACATTTCAAAATAGGCGTATAAGTCACCCACATTTTACTCTAAAATATTTTTATATTAGAAATATATATATATAAATTCGTTTAAACTTTAGAACATGGATGATACCGTACCATAGAAACATAAAAACAGTAGCAGCAAGTATTTAACACAAACAGTTGCAATTCATGTTAACGTTTAGTAATTTTTATTAATACCCCAATAATAAATTCTGTGTATGCATTTTTTGCAGTTAGTTTGCTGTCGGTGTTCTCATAGTTTTAACGGCACTACATCATCCGCTGATGAAATTTTGAAAATCCGTTGCACTCTGTATAATTGTAAAAATACACGATTTAGAATTACAACATTAGTCCATTTTGTCCTAAATAGAATAGTGCTAACTGAAACATTAAACTTTCAATTTTTTAAATTCCCAAACCGTAAAATATTGTAACATTACTAGTGACGCATACCTTGATAAAATTTGCATTACAAAATAGTGCTTGATGTTTAAATCTCATCATGATCATATTTAATATGATACCTAAAATGCATCGATAAATATGATACACACCCTGTAATGCAGTGCCTGACAAATTTCCTTTCATTTCGAAAAAAAAGCGGTGACAAGATAATTCGGCAAATTTTCTTCAGTTCGCTCAAGCGATTTTTGACGAGTAATTTTCAAGTTTCTGAAGTTTTGTCATTAATCTGAAGCATGGTCGGATTCTGCAGGTTTTATTTTTAATTATCTGGTGGATGCGTCAAAATATTTTATGGAAAATGATGGGCTCGATGAAAATTAATTTGAGTAAAGGAACTAAAAAAATTGGAGAACATCAGAGAATGTGTATTATTAAATCGTAATAAAAATATCAATGTAAAAATAAATATAAAAGTAAAAACTTACTTTTTAACACTCTTTTATAAGCATGCAAAATGTATATCTTGAAAATCACGTCTAATTTCATGACTGCATTTCATGATTTTTCCAAACAATTTTCGCTACAATACGTTAATTTTGGTTGGGCACCGAACTGGATTATGGAAAATCCGCGGGTTTTTTTTACGCAAGGTAGAAAGCGCGAGATAGTGAATTTTTTTTTTTTTTAATATATAGTTTTTGCTCTGTTTCTTTTTTCAGATATGGCTGATGGGAAACAAAAACAAACATTATTTAAACTACATTTCTAGGATTTATAAATTGATTTTTCAACGCATAATCATAATTTAATGAATAAGAAACTATTAATTGATTAAAGCATATTTTTTTTTAAATATATTATACTCATTATTTTTTCTTATTTTTTCTAACTTTTTAATGTTTAAACTATTTTGTTGTTGCAGCTTCACAGCCAGTTAGCCTATTTTCGCGTGTGTGATTTGACGCAGAATTAAATCAAATGTTATTGTAACTCGTATATAATTGTAACCATACAGAATGTATGGAAATTTATCACCTAACACAAAAATGCCTTAAAATTAATGTAATTAACGCAAAAAAGCCTTAAAATTAATGCCTTAATATTAATTTGTAATTGAAACCTAAAAAGATAAAAAAAAAATTGTATTGTTATCGAAAACCCACCTGTAAACATAATTTTTATAACTAGCATATCGAGAAGTAAGTGAAAAATCGATTACAAAATTCCATCTTTATATATAAAAACCAAGTTGAATTACATAAAAGAATGTAGAGAGATGTATTTTTGTTGTTATTTTCGTGTATTAATTGTAAAGGTAAATGAATGTAATTAATAACGTATGTAATTTTAATGACAGAGTAACGTTTTTGTCTGTAATTCCGCCAAAAATATGTGAATTTAACATCTAATCTTAAAAAAAAAAAAAAAAAAAAAGATTAATATTATAATCAATGTGCATTTTGTTTTTTTTATCTCCGAAACTGGCATGCTCTTTATAATATATTTAATATTAAGATGGTGGATATTCATTTGGTGAGTTGTGGAACAGATATACTCTTAAATCATCTTTTAAGTGTTTTAGCTATGATTTTTTTTTTTTTTTTTTATTCTTCGTTGCTAATAAGCTTCATACAAGTATGATTTTAAAACGATAAAAAGTAGATCTATATACATAAATGCTTAGAATTTCACCTTTGAGAAATAATTAAAGAATAATAATTTAATTAATGAACTTTAAAATGTTTGCATTCGTAGCACTATACCGCCCACGGTGGTTGAAAAACATTGATATAGTACTTCAAATGATAAATATTATTCTACTGATGATTTCTGAATACTTTAGATCTATAATCTTTTTATATTTCTTTATTTTGAAAAAAAAATTGACACTAAAATAGATTTACTTAATTAGGGTAGATATCAATTAATAACTTCTTAGAATAATTTTAATGGAAATCTTTGATTAATGGGTGAATCCTTTTATGATAGTCTTCTGAAATGTTTGTTTGGAAGCGTAAAATAATGGAAATAAATGAAATGTATAGTATCTTTATATTCATTTTAATTTGAATTGCAATTAACTGAACTTATCCTGTTTCTAATTACAAAAACAATTCTAGCATGATATTCAGATATATTTTACAAACGTCTTTATCAATTATAAATTGTAGTAATATAGCAATAATAAGATTTCTTTAGAGGGGGGAAAAAAAGTTTATAAGGGAAAGGAAGAAGGCGTTAGCTCCATTTTTGCACTTAAAAAAATAATTAATTTTCAAGTTTCGTAAAAAGTCATTTTCCACCTATGCCTTAGTCCACGTGCTTATGCATGGTTTGCCACCAATTACATCCGAAAATACCCATTCTTAGTTACTCCTTTTTAACACTTTCCAACATAGTTAAAAAGTGTTTATGAATTCGGTTTGTCTGTCTGTCTACCTGCCGTCTACCATCTGCCACCTGTTTGTCCGTGCTCTAACTCTCGTAAATATTCTCGGATTACCATGTAATTAGTATACGTTATTGAGGTTTACTGTGGCATGTTCTCTATTGAAAATGCAGTGTGTAGCATTTATAGTTCGTTTACAAGGACACTCAAAAGAATGACGTTATTAAAAAATCATTTGCGGTGTATTTTAATGATGTTACACTATTACAAACATAATGAAATTTATGTAAATTTTTCAGGTGCACGTAAACATGCTTGCTATAGAATATAGAGTGCTTAGGGTCATCGTTCATTTACAGGGACCCACAAAAGATTTCGGTTTCTGTACTACCTATTAGCGAATAAACAGTGAAATTTTGTTAAAGTATTCAGGACGCGTTGGAAAGTGTTTCATAATCTGTGCTTGACGCATGATTTTTCTTTCTTCTTTAACAAGAAAGTGGACATGTCAGAAATGGAGCTAGCCCCTTCTTACTGCAAGCCCTTCAGTTAAAGGTAATCTTCTGAACATCTTCTTACCAATTTCTTTGTCCGTAACAAGTTTTGAGAGCGGTTTCGAAGAAATGAAGATAGCGCTCCACTCCAGAATTGCTACTTACGAATATCTCTCAGGAGTAAGAAGGAGATATATGATTAATCTTCCTTAAGTGCAGAAACAGGAGCACTTCACAAAATATATTTTGCAGTTAGATAAATTGGCTAAGGCAGATGGTAAGCTTCGGAAAAATATGCTTATAAATAAATGTTAGGATATCTTTTCACAAACATGCACATTTATTTCGAGAGACATTTTCCTTTAAATATATCGATTAGTAGCTTTTTCATGTTTTTAAATATTTGAACTCTATTAAACAAGAATATTTTTTTTAATTCGCTGTTTTTTTATCTTGAAAAATTAATTAGTTCGATAAATAAATAAGTTAATAAATAAAATAATAAATTAGAAATAAATGCTTTAAAAAATTTTCTTTACTTTGCTAAAAATTTCATCCTATTTCCGAATTCCATTCAAATAAATGTAAAATTATGTCTACGAAACAAACGAGCAGAAAATTATTCACGTAGTGGTGTATTCAAGGGATGGTCCGGAGAAGTATTCTCCACCGGAGCACAAAAAAGTCACTCCCCCTAGAAAGTTTCAGATTTTGTACTTATTAATAAGGTATCTGTACCAAATAAGGCCGCCATGTTAAAGATTTAGATCAAAATAAAATGT
The DNA here is from genome assembly GCA_963931845.1 of Maratus michaelseni. NCBI lineage: Eukaryota > Metazoa > Arthropoda > Arachnida > Araneae > Salticidae > Maratus > Maratus michaelseni. Next base: position 78,798,836 of record OZ007592.1, on the reverse strand, counting down.
CTTATATCAGCCTTAACATTTTATCTTCTGTTCTATTTAATATTTATACATATTTTTACAATAGTAAATCACGCATAATCTTGTCTCTAATTTTTGTCAAGAGAGTTCAAAACAAAAGATACTTTAAAAAGGCCTTATTAAAAGTACGTGTTCTAAACAAGGCCATAATTTGCTAAGTGCATGGTTTAACTTTAATTAATAGATATTTTACAGGTATTATAATAAAATAGAACAAAATAAAGAGTTTTTAAATTGCACCGTTTAAAAGTGAAAAATGAAATATGTAAGTATGAAAAGTCAAAATAAAGTCATTATTATTTACCAAAGAATTCCAAATGAAGTTATTCACATTTGGGGCATAAAAAAAGTACTTGTGTCAATTCAAGTCAGTCCTATACTTTCTTTCATAGACATATTTATTGCACTTTGAACAAAGATGATGCATATTTAATACACGATGTTTTTGGCAAATGAAGCTATGCCTTACTAGAGGACTTCAGTTTTTCACGTATTTCACTTTTAAACACAAATAGTATTAAAAATACAGAATATTTCAACATAAATTCTGAAGGATCGTTAAATTATCTCGCACATCATGCAATGATTTTAAAACTGAATCAAGAACTTTTGATAATTTCATATGAAAGTTTACTTACTGTTTTTATCAAAGACGGGTCGAAAGATTCAGTGGTCTGAAAATGACGACGAAGCCGGTATCGGTTGTGGTTGAAACTATCCGCGCATGTCAAGTACATATAAACTGTCAGGTATGTTCTGTCATATGTCGGCTCGAGGCTGTTCTCAACAAGATATACGCTGATGCCTTAATAAGAGCATGGCCTTATTTGATGCAAGTACCTTACACTAAAAGTGAAAATTTCACCGCGGAACTCAATAAGGTTCTCCCCTCCCCCAGAGCTAAAAAAATACCTCCGGGGAATAAATATCTGAATTTAACACTGTATTCACATATTTAAAAAAGGTCAGAAGTGCATGTTATAATTCAGGTAGAAAATCAGGAGAATATGGTGAATGGGTGAGATCTTCCCATTTGAGATCGGAGGGTAAGGTACGATGTTCACAAAGCGTTGTCATATACAATGTCATCAAGAAACGATATTTGCAATTTCAACACTGAATTAAACTCCTCAGGTGGATTTGAACTTTAAAAGATAAGAAATTTCAATTGTTAAAAATGTCTACTTTTGCATCTGGCATCAACAACTTTTAAGTAAGTTTATTTCATCATACGAACCAACAAAGCGAAAGCTTCAACAGCAATTACATCAAAATTCTAAATATTTTTATATTTTATTCAAAATTATTATCAAAAAGATATTTTTAGATAACTTTTATTTTCACAATAACTTAAGTAAAATATTCAAAGCTCGCTCGGGGTATACCACTTCTAGTAATTTATCTAATCGCTCTTTTTTTTTCCTTTTTAAATCAAAGGATTTAAAACTCCATTAAATAAACTTTACATAATGGATCTTAATCAATTTTCTTTTCTTCATAGACGAAAGATTAGGTATTAGATTTGCGAACAGCATAGAAAGACTGGGCGGGAAAAAGGGAAAAAAAAGAAAATTAAGAACTCGTATTATTAAAAAATAAAGATGTGGAAAGCATTACAAATAAATGATTATCTAAAATTTAGAAAAGCTTATTATTTGTAACAATTCTGATACTTATAACAAAATTGCTCAAATAGCTTGGCTGCACAAAAAGTTTGTTTTTGCAAGATTTACGAAGTTGCCAGTTCACCTACTTTTTTATTCATAAATTCCGAATTCATACCGGAAATTTCCAAAAAAAAAAAGGATTTTTACTTTATGTAATCGCGAAATGCCTGTCATTAAATAAAACTAAATTACTATTCAAAATTTCTGAGATGAATTCGGAACTTTTAAATAAAGAAGGATGCCAAACTGGTAACCCAGTTATAAACATCAAATTGCGTCCAAACTAACTCATATTTCTTACATAAACATTCATTTAACTATAAGTTTAACCTCAGAATAATTTCGAATTGAATATTGAAGTTTCACGCTCACAATTTAAACTCAGTGTATCAGAAAGTTTAGAAACAAAATCATCAAAATTAATTTTCGTGATAATGTCCAGCGTAGACTCGTGAACTCTTCAGTTTGAAGCGAGACATAAATTTTCTCTCTTGAAGCACTAAATTCAGCCAGCGTAAATTCATTTTGAACATAATTACGCCAGGTGAATTGCTCCACTCTTCGCTCTCGCGCCCTATTCACAGAATTAAATGATAAGAACAGGTACTATTGAAATTTGAAATTTATGTAAATATTGCAGCATTTATTGTAACAAAGTATATAATATAATTCGATATAATGAAAATAACCCAAGTTGAAAGTATATAATATAATATTACATAATATAACTCAAAATAAACAGGTAAAGTGTTTCGAGGAGAGCCATAGAAGAATATTTTTCCAACCATTAATTTAAGTTAGACACGTTCTATTTAAAATATGCTACTGTCCTACTGCGTGAATTTTCTATATCTTGGGTTGGGAGAAAATAGATATGACACAAAGACTACTCCAATGAATAAATAATTATGTATAGTATTTACTTCATAAAATTTTAATTTTTTAAGTATTTATTAACCGGTTGTCAATTGAGTTTCAGCGTACGCTATCTGACTAGAAATCTAAGTCAGATAGCGTACTTAGCATATTGCTTAAAATAGCATATTGTATGAAACAGTCGAATCTATTTTTGCTTGCGAGCACAGCTTTTCAGCATCCTGCAAACAACCAAGCCACGTAAATATAGCTGGTATCGCATTGGTAATTTGTTGCCAGTCATCTGTAGATTGGGCTATGACCATAGAAATATAAAGACAACATAGAACGTCTTAAATCTATGCAAGCATTTTTTTTTAATCCATAACTGGATGAGGTAATAGTGTAATTATTTTTTCCAATTTCTTATTTCTTAAAATGTCTAGTGCTGTTATCTATCACTTTTTAAATAAGACGGCTAAAAAGGATTCTCCAAAATATCCGAATCCATTTTGCCATGCACGCACAGCTTTTCAGCACCCTGCCAACAATCAAGCCACGTAAATATAGCTGGTATTGCATCGGTAATTTGTTGAACGAATCCATTCCTTGGAGAAAAAGGGTGTATTTGTTTTAACAATGCTTTTTTTTCTTTCTTTCTTTCTTTTTTTTTTTATGAAGCCAACCTGGCTGTAGTTGACTAATTTGGCGAATTTCTCATTCAAATTTAGTATTAACGAATCTCCTGTCATCGGGTTCATTGCAATTTTGCTTGCTGTTTTCGAGTAACATTAGCTAAAATTTTAAAACGAAGATATTAGGAAAGCTACCTTTTCCTCCCGGTACAGGTCGGAAGGACATTTCGACCTATTGTTGTTTTAATTTAAAGGATGGAAATATCAAAATGACATAGTAATAAGCATTGTAATAAGAAAGGTCCAGCTGCCCTGTTTTTTTGGATAACACTATTTTAACACTCGACTACTATCCTTGTATTCGTAAGATACAGTGACTTTTTTTGACTGCACGGAGACGCCAATTTGGTTACATAAATATGTATTTTGTTTTAAGCTTTTGTGATTAAAGGAAAAAGAACATACATTTCTAGTAGATTATTAACTTTCCACAAAATAACGCTGTGTAAAGTGTATAACTATGAAAATAACGTCATGTGATCTCACAGATACAACAATAGTAATAACGTAAGTTTTTTAAGGATAGTAATTGGTTGTTAAGAAAAAAATCTTTGAGATATATTTCTACATTTCCAATAGAAATCTACCATGAATATTAATGTTTGAAATTAATGGTATTCAAACGGGAGATCAGTGGAACTAATGTAATGAAAAAAGAAGTAAACTAATTTTATTATTAAATGCATATATTTTCATTTTTATTTTATTTTAACCCTTTAAGTTTCTGGCAAAATTTACCATGTATTTTTAACGATTCCTAAGACAATAGATGTGAAAAGGATTGGTACGAAAATTTACATTTAATAACCTTACATATGTATATCTCTTATGTACTGAAAAAAATTAACATTAATGTCAAATTTTTGTTAATTTAGCCCTCGAATTGAAACATTATGTGACAGAAAAACACTGTTAGGACGCTTAAAGGGTTTTAAGATAGAAAATGCAGCTTCGTGTGAGATCTGGCAATAACATCAACACTAATCATTCTGAAATAGTGTTATATATATATATATATATGTGTGTGTGTGTGTGTGTGTGTGTGTTAGATTTCATTGTAGGATTTAAAATTTCACGAGAAACTGGCAGCTGGTTAAAGATGGTGAACGATTGCAATCAGTATAGATCGAGAATCATGGCTAGGAATGAAGGAAATGAAGGAACACAATTGAGAATTTCTCCAATAATACTCAGCCAGTTTTCCAGATAAATCGTTTATTCATGAACAGGAGAGATTCTGAAACAATTCCCAAAAAATACAGATGTTTTCTATATCTCTATATGTTTGACAATAATTCACTTCATCATTGTGTGGATCTTAAGTGGCTGTTTAGAAATTCTAAGTCATACGAACACCAGATAACAATTTGTTCTGCACTGGAAAACAAGTCAAAATTCTGCTCTCCGAACGCTTGCCAAGCTTTTTGTTAAATGCGCGGAAAGTTACACAAGCAACGTAATACTACGTTCAGATCGGATAGTTAAGATATCTTAGACCGCCGAACTCACTGAGGGAGTTCCAGAAACTCACAAAGTGAGTTCGAGCTTTCTATTGCTAGATGCAGCCAGCACCACTCACTCTGATTGGCTCTGGAGGCCGATTGGCTGTTGAGGTTGCCTTAAACATATGCGCATGCGCACATTCTATGTTTGTTCAGATATCGGTCACAGTGATGAGCAGTGAGTTATCTTAGATGAGTTTTGCGGTGTGGACAGGTATTCAATTCCGGGAGGGTACCACCTCAAAAATGGCGGTCTAAGATATCTTAAATGTCCGATGTGAACAGGGTATAATGCGTGCACGAACCAATCAATGAGAGGCGAAATTTAGCTAAGATAATGAAGCGCGATGGAGATGTTTCAACAAGAAAGAATCCCGCACCCAGTGGCGCATTGATTTTGCAGTAAAAATATCTAGCGCGCGAAACGAGACCGTGGAATAAAATAACAAAATGGCTTTTTAAAACATTCGAAATGAAAAACTGGCGTCTCTCAGAATATTATAGATTGGATAGTTGATAAAGTTACGAATGGACTTAAAATTTTAGATTAAGTTTTGGAATAAGATAATTATTAATATACGTGTTATTAATTTTAAAAGGACATTAAATAGAAATAAATATTTTTAAGAAATAGGGAAATAATGAATATGTCAGAATTTAATTTAAAGAATATTACGAAATAAAATGTTTATATAACATATATATATTGTATGTAGTTATATGTATAGTACTAGTTATATATATATATATATATATATATATAACATTTTTAAAAAATCATATACTTATTCCTCAAAGTGTTTCGGCAATGTCTTTTTTCTCCCGATCCTTAAATTATTTTGGCAATCTTTAAACTTGTGGTACACATTTGTAAACGCGTCATTAATAGCCATTTACTCTAAACTGAGACAGCGATTTTTTACTGTACTTTCTTTCTTCTTCTAATAAAGCTCGTGTACAAAGAAGTTTTCGTTAATCCCAGACATTGATTTCCGTTAGGTGCCAAACTTTTTTTTTCTACTACGCTACAAAAGTACTTTTTTACAAGGGGAAATTTTTTTGGATTTTTTGCATGATATTAGCACTGAATAAAGAAAGAAAATGTTCATATGAATGTAAGTCAGTTAATTAAATAAATCTTCATATTAATTAAATCAAAAACAACATAATTTTAAAGTATTTCTAAACTAATGTAAAATTGTTCATGAATGCATGGGTCGTTAATATTTTATAACTCTCTCTCTCTCTCTCTCTCTCTCTCTCTCTCTCTATCTATCTATCTATCTATCTATCTATCTATCTATCTATCTATCTATCTATCTCTATATATCTCTCTATCTCTCTATCTATCTATCTCTATCTCTCTATCTATCTATCTATCTATCTATCTCTATCTCTATCTCTATCTCTATCTCTCTATCTCTCACTCTCTCTCTGCAATTTTCGGGAAACGTTACGACGTCGTTTTTACATTGTATTAATTTACAGTTTTCTGAACTCTGTGTCAACACGAAATATCGATTTTTCAAATGTTATCAATTGTCAAGTACACATTTTCAGCTGTGTAACAGAAGAGTAACAAAATAATAATTTAACATAGTTAATTTAATAGTTAATTGCATAGTTAATAACTGTTAATTTAGCATAGTTGCCTGTTAAATACAGTGTTGAATTCAGACAGTTTTCTCCGGGAGGGATTTTTGTGGCTCGGAGAGGGGGGGGGGGGGGACATTGTAGAGTTCCGGGGAGGAAATTGTACTTTTTAACCATTAAAAATATAAAATCTCAAATCTTCCGGGGGGGGGGGGCATTTCAAGTACTTATTTAAATATCTTCAAAATCGTTCACATTAAATATAATGTGCATAAAATACTTATTTTTTAGCTAGTTTCTTAAAAATTCATTCAAACATATAATTGACCATGATTTCATGAATTAAACATTTTTTTCTATAAAAATTAATAATAATTGTAATTAAAAAAATAATAATAAAATATAATAAACCATTATAAATAATAATATATAATCGAATTTATATCATACCATATTCAGTAGTTTTGTTAATTCCATAGATTCAATTACACTAGGTTCTAATCTTTTAAAATAAAATCCTTTAAAAATACATAAAAATTCAGCATCCTTAATTTAAAAGTTTACGCCACGTTTATTTTTTTTTTTTACTATCATATACCAATGTGCATTACTTAATTATTAAAGATTCTCCTTTGAAACTTGTTTTGCTTTGGCAATTGAAAATAACTTTTCGAAAATAAATTTCCCAAATAGTTAAACTTTTGAACTTCTACCATAAACTTTTGTGCACTCTTTATAAACTTTAAGGCTTACCTTCTTTTCTTCATTGTTCACAAAGAATTTTTGCTAGAAAATTTTCAACAAAAGAAATTTTAACAAAAAAAATCCTTTTTTTTTTTTCCTTAAAAAAGTCGAAATTTTCACAGAATATATACAGTCATCATATAAAGTTGTTCAGCAGGGACGTATCCTAGTTTATTTCTTTAATTATTTTCTCAGTGGTCTTTGTTTACTGAAATGTCTGTGAATGATCTTCCTTCCGACTATTTATCTACAGTTTTTTTAATTCTTTTAATGTAGAGATCTTGTTTTGTTTTTCTTTTTTAATCCTTCTTTGATAAGAAAAAAATCCATTAGTTTCTAAAGATTAGGAAAGATTTTTTTTTTTTTTAAGGAAATAATTCCGAAGAATTAGTTAGACGGATTGATAACGTTTTTAAAATTTCTTTATTATTTTTTTTTGTTTGTTTGTTTATTATTATGTTCTTTTCTATCTTTAGAAAAAGAAATTATTGGTTTCTTGAAAAATTTCGACTTCCGGTTTTCTATGGATTTATACGTTTTAGAAAGGCCTTAACACTATTTGACTGTTTTTAGAAAATGTCTGTCCATGAATCTGTCTGTGAGACTGTCTGTGAGACTGTCTGTGGGTGTTTGTCGGTATGTAACACACATTCTGTGGACGATCTATCTCAAGAATTAATGCACGGAATTCAATCAAACTTCAGATTCAATTATACAGTCACATAAATTGGTGATGATTAGGTTTTGGTGTAAATCCCCAACAAGTGGCGCTGCTATGCTGCATTTTTCACGATTTCCGCGATAGATATATCTCAATAACTAATGCACGGAATTTCATAAAACCTCATATTCTGTTAGACCTTAGCATAAATTGTTGCTGATTATGTTTTGGTGTAAATCACCCAACTGGTGGCGACTCTGCTATGCTACATTTTTCACGATTTCCGCGATAGCTATATCTCAATTACTAATGCACGTAATTTCATCAAACTTCTTAATTTGTTAGACCTTAACATAAATTGGTGCTGATTATGTTTTGATGTAAAGCGTTCAACAGGTGGTGCTGCTATGCTGCATTTTTACGATTTCTGCGATAGCTATATCTCAATGACTAATGCACGGAATTTCATAAAACCTCATATTCTGTTAGACCTTGGAATAAATTGTTGCTGATTATGTTTTGGTATAAATCACCTAACAGGTGGCTCTGCTATGTTGCACTTTTTACGATTTCTGCGATATCTATATCTCAAGAACTAAAGCACGGAATTCCGCCAAAACCTTAGCATAAATAGATCCTTATTAGGTTTGGGTATATACTACCCAACAGGTGTCGCTGTTATACTCCATTTTGCAGAATTTCCACGATAACTAATCTCAAGAACGAATAGATAGTTATTTAATTTTGATTGAAAATGATTTGATTATAGAAGGAAATCTTGCGATGACCACAACATACTACTTATTACTTTTATCATAATTGTCCTTATGTCTATTATTATTTTAATTTAGTTATTAGCATTAAGTTCTATCATTGCATTGAATGAAATGCGCGAATTTAAAGTCTTTTCTTAAAAAATAAATATATCCTTTTTTTTCATTTTAGTACTTTAAAATTTCATTTTAAGATATTTATTTTAAATAATTAATATATATATTTTTTTAACTTTGCAGATTTTTGTTATTCTTTTTATTTTGTGTTTGTTAGGTGCGTTCGTAAATATATAAATACGTAGCACCTATAATCGTCGTCTGGTCCGTCCGTCTGTCTGTCTGTCCATCTATCTGCCCGTCCATCCATCTGTCCGTCTGTCTGTCTGTCCGCCCGTCCGCATATAACAGCGTAAAAACTATCCAACCGAATGGTTTGAAATTTAATATATATTATCGTTGCAGAAGTTTGTCGAGTCATTTCAAATTTTATGAAAATCGAATCAAAACTTAAAAAGATATTCATAAAAGTTTTCTTTATTCTATTAAATCCTATCGTATGTAATCTATATAATAACAAATACGGGCTAACCACTTTTTTTTTCAGATGCCAGGCGGTCATTTTTATTCAAAATTATTTTTTCGAATAAAATTCCATAAAAGTTACCTTTTTAGAAAGATCGTCCAAAAAAATTATTTGCTTGAGAGATGAGTTGCATTAAAAAATGTAATAGATTCTGAGATAACTTCAGTGGAAATTAGGTTAATAGCCGAATATCTCAATCCATTAGAGTAAATAAACACAGTAGATTCGTTCATTATGAGTCATAAAAATATTAAACCATGGAATAAAATCATTCGCAAAGCAATATCTCCATGGTGAATTTTGCAGCGCTGTCTGGTGTGGAAAAAAAATCGCATTTGTAAACGTAACAAGAAAAAAAAAAAGGCATGCTCATTTCGCTCATAGCAGACGATATAATTCATTTCACTGAAATAATAAGGATGATTTTTTTACATTGGGAAACTAGTTACAAAAAAAGGAACGCACTTCATATGTCACGTTTAACGTACAATTTCCAACTTGTTCTTGTTATTGGTGTTATATTACTGCAGTTATACAAATTAATGATTTTTTCAATCGTTTTCGTAACGCTTTATATCAGGATTTTAGAACGCGAATGGCAAGGAAATTTAAATATGTTATTAGAGTCACGTACAGTTCCTTTGTATTGATCATGATTTGTATAAATTTAGTTACTTTACAGAATCGCACAAAGTGTTTCGCATGTCTATAAAGAATATTTGATAAACTCGGGTTTCAGATATGCATTTTTAGGTAAAATAAACTTATAATATAAACTTTTTAAACACACACACACACAAAGAAAAAAAACGTTTTAAAAACTACTGCAAAGTAAAATGACTACAGAGTACTACAAATTGACTCAATTGGTAATCAATGCGACATGGCTTTTTACAATGCGCTGTGGTTTTTTACAATCCAATTACATGAACAGTTTCACTGAAAAAAAAATGTTGATTTTACAGTATAATACTGGCACCCCACCCCATCTGCCAGTATTATACGGTAAAATTAACAGTAATAAACAGTAAAATAAGCAGTGCTTATTCGGGTAATGAAATTTAAATGGAACCGATTCGAGAGTTACCCTCTTTCAATTAAAGAAAAAAAAAAAAAAGAAAAAAAAACATGAATCAGATGCGTAGTTTCGGAGTAATCGGTGAACATACATGAAAAAATACAAACGCGTCGAATTGAGATCACCTTTTATTGAAGTCGGTTAAAAATATTTGAAAAACTAAAGACCGTATAACGCTTCTGGTATAAATAAATAAAAAAAGTAGTAAAAAAGTTTTCTACCGTTTGGCATCAATAAATTATTTTAGCATTTTACAATAAGGCTATAAACTTCTGTTTAAAATGAAATTCGAAAAATTCTTACTTCATCTAAATTTTATTATGACTTAAAACATTGTCCAGAACGTATGGAAATCATAAAAAATAAGTAAACTGTTTCATGTTTTATGACTTAGAAAGTTGAGAAAAAAAAGAAAATGCATGCTTTTATGAACAAGTTTTGTAGACATGCAATATGCACATTTCTGAATATATTGAAAATATCGAAAAAGGTTTCTGAAAATATGACTTCTGATAACAGAGTGTTGATAAACAAGAAAAAAAAAGAAATAAAAAAGAAAGAAGAAAACAATGTTTCTATGAAGTAAAATTTTATTTTTTGTAAAGAACAAAATAGCATATTTTATTTATTTATTTATTCCTATAAAATTAGTAAGCTATTCAGAATTCTTATTTAAATAACTGTAAGGCTAATAGTTTACTTGCACTGTAAAAAAAAAAAAACGACAAATGTTTCTTAATCTACGAAAATTTAATATAACTACAAAAAAATATATATGTATACAATAATCTCTCCCGAATTTCCCACGATTTCAAGAAGCGTTTTTAACTTTAGAAATATCAGAAACCAATATTTTTTCGTGATTTAAATTAAACATTTACTAGCTGTCCCCCGCCCGGCGTTGCCCGGGCCAGTGATAATAAATTTAAAAAGAAACATCAAGTTTTTATTATTTTATATCTTTAACCGGACTTTGCATGAAATTATATTTTAAAATGAAAAATTCGCGAAAAAATATTGATATTTAGTGATAAAAGCGCTTATTTTCTTGTTTAAGTAGGGTCGTTTTATAGTTTTAAAATAAAAAGTTCTTTTTGTCCGTACTCTTTGAAATCTTTATTGGTGATAAATAAAACGGTTTTACAGCCCGTGTAAATGTATCACAGTAAAAAGACAACCCGTATCTAGTAAAAGAAATGTTTTCTTTTCGCTTTTTTGTTTGTTTTCGCGTCTTCTCCTTTAACATAGCAATAAAAAAAAAATTGTTCTCATCTTCCGAACTCTCTGAAATTTCAATCTGTTATAGTAAAAATATGCATATTTAGTAGTGGAAACATGAGTTCTTAAAAATAAGCTTTAGCTTTCAATCTCAGAGCAAAAATATATTAGAAGGTCTATGCTTTCAATGCAATGGTGACTCCATCCGTTTTCAATCCCTCTAGGCTAAACAGGTGAGGGCTAATCCATTATACTACGTTCAGATCGGATAGTTAAGATAACTTAGACCGCTGAACTCACTGAGTGAGTTCCAGAAACTCACTTAGTGAGTTCGAACTTTCCATTGCTAGATACAGTCAGTACCGCTCACTCTGATTGGCTCTGGAGGCCGATTGGCTGTTGAGTTTGCTTTTAACATATGCGCATGCGCACTGGACACGGTGATGTTGAGTGAGTTATCTTAAATGCGTTTGGCGGTGTGGACAGGTATTCAATTCCGGGGAGGTACCACCTCAAAAATGGCGGTCGAAGATATCTTAAATGTCCGATGTGAACAGGGTATTAGGTTTCCCCTTTCTGAGGGGAGAAGCCTTCAAAACACTTTGGCGCATGTGCAAAGAGACGATATTCGTATGGAAAATTTGACAGAATGCGCTTTTCCTTTTAAATATATAGATTAAAGCAAACTTACTTTTGCTTCCCTATATTTTCGGAAACATGTTGAATGAAGTTTGTTGGACATGATGGGTATTGATAGAATCCAAAAAACCTAATATTCCGGGTTGAGAAAACTGATTAATACTTTGTAAAAACTAATCGGAAACGTTTCCAAAAATCAGTGGCAGCAAAAGAAACTTTGTTTTTATAAATTCTTCTTTAAATCTCATAAATATATTTGTTTCTAGGGTTTCTAAAGATAAAGAACACTTTTCGTAATCGTGAGTAACTCGGAAGATGTTATTGAGTGATATTTTTGTTCGTGGTTATATTGTATTTTAATTGTTTAAGAAAAATTCGTCTTTTTTTTTTTTTTTTTTTTTTTTTTTTTTACAATGTGTCTGTTTTTAAAAATTAATTTAGAAACATATCACTAATCATTTCATTATTTCTTGAAGTATGTACACCTGAAGACTGAACGTAAAGCAATTTAATGGGTGCATTTACACTACGTCTGGGCGTCTTTGAGAACTTAAGATTTTATTAAATGAAAGCAAGGATAAATACGTCTCCAGCGTTTGCATAAGTTATAGTGTGTTTGCATGAGATTTATCAATCAATGAGCAATTTTAGTAATTTTGATAATAATTACTGATTATCACTTTAGAATAGCATTAAATGTTTTTTCGTATATATTCAATATAATTGATACAAGCGATAGCGAAGAAAATATCCTTTATTTATTTGCATTTAAATCTATAAAGCATTGCATATTAAGTTTTTTATATATACATTATATGTTAACCCTCTGACAGTCGAGCAAAAGGGCAAAATTGTAATGTTGTTTTCTCTGTAATTTTTTGAAATGCTAATAAAAGAAAGATTTTCCAACATGACATAGAGAACTTATATATGAATATAATCCTTGTGAGTATTTATCACTACTCAATGGTTTAAAACTGCCTTAAATCTGTAGAATTATATTAACTTAAATAGCGCTTCTATTGCACTGAAACATATAGCTTAGTGAATGGATATATCAGTTCACAGCTTTGAGAAGGTTAAGTAAATCTTTATTGTAAAATGTCCCATTCTTCCAAAATAATAAACACCTGCTTCTTATTTACACTAAAATTAACACTCTAAAAACGATATTTTCAAAAACGAGCAAAAAAAACTCAAATATGAGTACGTCACATAGTCAAAATGGCTCCAAATCAAAATTACTCATTTTTGAAACATGTATATATTCATTTCTGAAGACATTCACACACTCAAGAATAAAACATCAAGTCCTGATATTTGAGTATGTCCATTTTTCAAAAATGAGTATGAACTGACTTATATGTGCTCATTTTTATTACGTCCATGTTTCAAAAGTGACTTTGAACTGATTCTAATCATTTTTAAGTATGTCCATGTTTCAAAAATGAGTATGAACTGACCTCTATGTGCTCTGTTTTAAGTATGTCCATGTTTCAATATTCTGAGTATTTCAGGTATTTCAGAATTGAAAGCATTAAGTCGTCCTATTTGAAACAAAAAGTTTCATAACAAAATGAAAACATCGATTTACTCACATTTAAAAGTGTCATTTTTCTCAGTGAATCTATCTAATAAAAGATACATACAATTACTTTACAAATGACAAAATAGAGATATGTCAAAATGATATATAAAAAGTTAAAAGTGTCAGTACATCCTACTATTCGCAAAGAAAAAAAGTTATCTTTCATGATACATTCCTAATAACCCAAAAGTTCTAAAGTATCTAGTCTCTTTTCTCATTTTTTTTTCCTAGAAAAAAAAGGAGATAAAATAAAGTAAAATAAGAAGTTTGTGAAAGTTGGTAAGAAACTCGATTTCTCATCCTGTAGATCTTATTTCAAACCAAAAATTTCTCATGTCTGATGTACCGAAAAAAAAAAATCTTTTTCAGATGTCATTTTTGAAACTTGGATGAAAATTCATTCATTCTCCTAGAATACGAAACGACCATAAGATAATAACAGAGCCTTGTTCATATCCGAATATGTACATATGTATAAGGTTGTCAAGCAAAATGTATCCTTTGGTTGGATTTTTTTTCCGTGGGAAATACATATTCCTTTGTTTCAAAGAAAGTTTTATTACATTATTTCAAATAATGTTACAGAGTAGGGTGGGAAGGAGTCCTAAAGATTTCGCTTTTAACAACGAAGTGAAAAATGAATATAAAATAAGTCGCAAAATTCTATTTAGTATCTGGAATTTCATGATAATAGAATAAACTAGTACTACGTTGTGAACGATCACAAAACTTTTTTCTATATAAATCAAACCAATTAAATGATTTAAATAGAACAAGAAATTCCATACACTGAGAAAAATGACGCTTTCAAATCCTAGTAAATCGATGTTTTCATTTTTTTATGAAATTTTTTGTTTCAAATAGGACGACCCAATGCTTGTTCTTAAATACCAAAAATACTCAGAATATTGAAACATGGACATACTTGGAGACCTTGGAGACCACTGACCAGGCCCCTACCTACCGGGATTCGACCCAGTTTGACGGGTTTGAGTGCCTGGTCATTGGGGCGAAATTCGCCTGATCGCCCTATTGGGGCGGTCCACAAAGACAAGTACCCAGTTCGGCCAATCAACTGAGTCCAGATTTTTCTGTGTTGTTCACTCCTAAATTTAAATGTTCTGAGATCTGACGCCGCACACCACGTACTCGTCATGACAGTTGAAATGGGGCTGGACAATTTAGTGCCGAAACGTTGGTACTGAACTTAGCTTGAAAAAGGGGAGAGAATTTTGAGGGAAACTAAATAAAGAAATTAACTAGATAATGAAACCACTGAAATGAAAATATAATCAGCCAATAGCTAAGTCGTACCATCGGGGAAAATTTTTGGGCCGAGTTGCAAGGCAGACGAAAACGCTGCGGGGGCTGACGGGACTGCGCCTTTCTACCGTACCCCACCTGGTAAAAACTGGCTCCGTGGGCTGTCCCATTAGAGCGGGTCCGGTAGCTTTTGCGGACAATGTCCAATTGCACCTAATAAAGAGGCGAACAGTCAAAAATAAAATGAATAAAAAAACTGCTGCTAAAAAAAAACCCTTGTGCTACCAGTTGGGGCCGGCCATTGGCTCGTCCCAACCGGCAGCACGAGGAACTGCAAGGGGAACCTGGAAGAGAAGAATGTTACATTTTAAACTGAACTTATTCTGAATTACACTTTAACTACATTATTGAAATTAATTTACTTTTATTGTGCTAATTGACTTGGCTACCCGTCCATTGGGCCCATGAAAGGTTGTTAAATAATTAACAATTTGTAATTTAAAATATGTACTATTGCCGTTAACTGACTAAACCATAATGGGTTGTTGTTGTTGTTGTTGGTTTGGCCCAAGAGCCCGGTTTTGCAGCTTTTTATTTCTATATAGCTGACATGATCCATATAACTGTGAAACTAGTCTCCTAATTTTGAACCAATTCCAGATGAGAGACCTGCATCTGGATTGGCACCCCCAGAGGTAGCGCTTATATAGAACTTGGAGGACATTAGAGCCACGAACAGATTTAACGTGCACCAGCTCCCATTAACGTACACGGTCTACTTTCCATACTTATCCTTTATACTTATCACCTCTTTCCTTCCAGTTCTTCTTCTTCTTCTTCTTTCTCATCTGTCTTCTTCCCCTTCTTTTTATAATATTTTTTAACACAAGGACGGACAAACAGTGCCGGGGGCTATTATAAGCTTCTTACTGTGTCATGGTGCACAACTTGCTGGACCGTTGATGACATGCGTCGTGCTGGTAATACTGTGATTACGGGGCTCTTGTTTCGGGCCGTGGTGCCAGCTGATATTGTGCGACTACCGCACACTGCTACTAGGACAAAACACATAGACATTTTATATTTTTTTTGGTGGCTTTGGATTGCTCCTGGGCCTTTTTTTTTTTTTTAACATATAACACATAAGCACATAAATAAACACTTTTTTTTTCTTTTACACTAGGACGGACAGACAGTGCCGGGGGCTATTATAAGCTTCTTACTGTGTCATAATGCACAACTTGCTGATCCGTTGGTGACGAACGTCGTGCTGGTAATTCTGTGATTACGGGGCTCCTTTTTCGGGCCTTGGAAGCAGCTGATGTTGTGCGACTACCGCACACTGCCATTGGACAATACCCATGGACAATTTTATAATTTTTTTGGTGGCTTTGGATTGCTCCTAGGCCTTTTTTTTTTTAACATATAACACATAAACACATATACATATTCATTTTATCGTTGTGTTACCTTCCACCTTCGATTGCTGCTGGGGTGCTAAATATTATTGTGTGTTGTTTTGTATTAGTGTCGTGATGCTGTCGCAGTTTTCTTGGAGCCACCTGATTACTGTCTTTGCCTTGTTTTGTACGTGTTTGTTTTTCGCTAATTGTTCATACCATAATTTCTCGTTGTCTGTTGTTATTTGTGCCAGGTGGTGTGCTTGGGTGAGTGGACATTGAATTAGGTAATGTTTTGGTGAACCCACCGTTCCGCATTCGCAGTCCGGTGTGTCCGCTTTCTTAAACCTGTGTAGGTATGCTGGAAAAGCTCCGTGAGCTGTGTATAGCTGTGCTAGCAGGTAATCGCTTATTAGTCTATTTTTATCTACTTTTGGGAAGTACCTGTGTGTTTCCCTACCTGTGTCCCCATAGTCCCACTCGAACTGCCATTGTTTTAGTGTTATATCTTTTAGTGTTCTTTTAAGTTTTGAGATTGGTTTAGTCAGGTTGTATTTGCTTTTGTTGTTTACATTTAGAGCTGCGGTTTTGGCTAACATGTCTGCCTCTTCGTTTCCTTGGATGCCTACATGCGCCTTAACCCAGCTGATTTTAAATTTGTTGTTAGCTTCTTTTATTAGTTTTTGGATTGTGTCTACTGTTTTGTTTACGTTGAATGGTTTACTAAGTGATTCGATGGCCGATTTGCAGTCCGAGCGGATGCTATATGACTCACCCGTGGTGTTGCCCCATTTTGCTGCTTCTTGTATTGCCAGTAGTTCGGCCTGGAAGACGCTGTTGCTGTTCCTTAACGGCACTGACCATGTTTTTATCTTTTGATTATTTTTATATGCTACAAAGGCCGAACCTGTAGCACCTGATTCCAATTTAGAGCCGTCCGTGTATATCGTTGTGTCTTGTGTCTTGTACCCTATCCTAGGTTCTATCGTGTCTGCTGGATGATTCTCCCATATGTTTATTTTTTTGTCGTATTCGATGTGGTGTAAAGTTTCATTGTGTATTGTTGCATTTTTCCTTAATCTTGAGACTGTGCCGTACGCTGCTTCGTAGTAGACTTTAAGATGGATTGGAATCAGGCCTGAGAGTACCAGAAGTGCCGAGGTTGGGGCCGTTCGATAGGCCCTGACTATGGCCAGTGCAAAATGTCGCTGGCAGCTTGACAATATCTGTATGCACCTTTTGCTGAGGCAGTGTCCCCAAACCGGTGCTGCGTAGGTTAGCGTCTTTTCCACTACTGTTGTGTACCAGATTTTTAGTATATTTGCTTTTAGTCCCCAACCCTTTGCTACCATATGTGCTAAGTTTGTGAAGTTTGCTCGTACCTTATTTGTTTGTGTTTGACAGTGTGGTATCCAGTTTATATTTTTGTGCAGTGTGACTCCCAAATATCTTATCTGTTCTTTTACTTTTAGTCTCTGGCCGTTGAGTTCTATTCCTTCTATGTCATTGGTGTTTTCTGTTGGAAGGTTTCCCGTGTGTCCTCTGTTAAGATATAATAGTTCTGTTTTTTCCCTGTTCAGCGTTAGGTTATTCCCCTCTATCCAGTCATTAAATTCCTTTAGTATTTTGTTTGCTAATCTCTTAAGTTTATCCTTTGTTCTGCCTCTTAGAATTATAATAAAATCGTCTGCGAAGGCTTGTAATCTAACATGTTTTCCCCAATTTCTTTTAAGTGCTGTGTCTGCGATTAATAGCCAGAGGAGCGGGCCGAGACAACTTCCTTGGGGGCATCCACCAAATGTCTGCTTTGTGACTTTAATGCCGTTTTCCTCTAGTGAAACGTACCTGTGTTGGAGGAAGCTCACTATCCAGTTTACCAGGTACCCTGGACAGGGAGATTGCTTAATATTATTAATTAATATTGGCCAGCGTATGTTGTCGAAGGCCCCTTTGATATCCATGGCTATTAGGAGTGTTTGGTATTTGTTTGTTTTATCTTCTTTTATTGTGTTGATTAAGTTATCTAATTCGTGTTCTGTTGAGATCCCCTGTTTGAAACCATACTGTTTGTTGCTCCAATAGTTATTATTGTTTAGGTGGAAGTTTATCCGACCGTGTATTATGCGTTCTAACATTTTGCCAAGCGCTGGTAAGAGGCAAATTGGCCTGTAATTTTTTGGATTTGTTGGGTCTTTACCTGGTTTTTGGAACAGTACCACTATGCCTACTTTAAACGATTTTGGGAAGTATTCTAACCTTAGGCATGTATTGAAGAGTGTCAGTAGTAGTTGCGGTGTTGCATTATTAATTCTTTTAATTAGGTTGTAATCTCTGAAGTCGAATCCGGGTGCTTTATTTTGTTTAATGTTTCTGATTATTCTGTTTAATTCCGCCTTTGTTACTACCGGTGGTGCTGGTTCATTGTTTTCTTTATTTGCCTTTGTTAGTGTGTGGGGTATATTTTGGTCTGTTATGTATAAGTTGTCCAGGAAATGTGTTAGTGTGTCTTTAATGGTTACTTTTGTATTTGGGGGTAGAATGTTGACTAGTTTTACCCGACCTGTTATTTTGTTGCTAGCGTTTTTATATTGGGAGCCATATGTGTCTGTGACCTTGTTGCAGTAATCTTTCCATGTTTTGGATTTTGTTCTGTTTATTAGTTTTTTTAATTTGGCTTGTTCTTTTTTGAAGATTATGTGTTGTTTTACTTTTAATTCTTCGTTCTGTTGTTTTTGAAATTTCCTCCTGAGTGCCCTAACCTTGTTCCTCGCTGTTTTAATTTCATCCGTCCACCATGGTGGGGCAGTGACCGCCTGTGTAGATTTTTTCTTATAGCTTGCAAACGCTATCGATGTGATTTCATTTTGCAATCTGAGTGTTATGTTGTCCAGCTGGTCTGTTGTGCTTGCTTTTTGGAGTTCTTTAATGTATTTGTTTCTGATTTTTCTAATGTTTTTATCAAATTTTGCATGTTTGCCTATCTTTGTTTGTAGACCATGTCTTTGGTAGTCTATGTTCTCGTAGTTTTTAATTTTAAATTTTATGTATCTGTGGTCACTGAGTGAGACATCGTCACTGACATGCCAATCACTTATGTCGTTAAACTGAGCACGTAGAAGTCAGTTCATACTCATTTTTTGAAATAGGGATATACTCAAATATGAGCACAGAATGTTTTATTCTTGAGTGTGTGCATGTTTTCAGAAATGAGTATATACATGTTTCAAACTTGAGTCATTTTGATTCGGAGCCATTTTAACTATGCGACATACTCAGATTTGAGTATTTTTTGCTCAGTTTTGAAATTGTTGTTCTTAGAAAGTAGATTTCACAAATAGTTTTTTTTTTTTTTTCACAATCATCGAATTTCGGCACCCCCTCTTAGATGACCGCGACCAAAATTGAATGACAATCTATCTGTTGCATGAGGATTTCAAAATTGATCTTTCATTGAATTCTGCACTCATAAACTGGAGATATAAGATCACATAAATCGAACAAATCATCGATTTGCGACAAACCCTCTTTGGGGATTTTCCCAAAAAACTAATCAGCACCAATTCAAATAAGGATAGAACTTCATGTGAAATTTCATCCTATCCTACGCTGTAGTTTGTGAGTTAGAATGCCTACAAAATTTTTGTCATATACAGACAGACACACAGACTTACGAACAAACATTTTCAAAAAAGAGTCAAATCCTGTTCAGGACTTTCTACAACGTATAAAACCGTCCAAAACTGGGAATTCAAATTTTTCAGGAATCCAATACCTTATTCTTGTATAGATAGCAAGAAAGTAAAAATAGATAAGCAGATATCTCTTTTTTTCCCCCTTACAGCAAAACAATATTAGGAAAATAATGTTTGTTTGGTTTATTTTGACCAAAATTGACATGAACATTGGAATTTTTAGTTTTTGTTAATATTGGTGTCATTTTTCAGTTTATTTTTCTAATAGTGGCATGTGTTGTAAATATTTCCAGTATAAAGTGATATTTAACAAATATTAGTATTTCAATAGAAGTATTTCCGATTAATGCAATATTGAGGGAATATTTGGCCGCGATGCAACTAACATTGATGCTATATTTCACTCTCATTATGTAACCAATAATAGTTTGCTATTATAATTTTTTTTAATACTTAAATAAAATATTTTTATTTTAAAATTGTTTAAGCCAATAATAGAGTGCTATTACATAGTTTGTTGCTTAAAAATTCAATTTTATAACTCCGCTTTGACGTTTTCCAAACATTACAAATGAATTCTTAGAATTAATTTAGTTAGTTAATTACGCACTCATTATAACAATTTACGTGTAACATTTTCTTCGGATTAGTAACATTCTTCAATGAAAAAAAAAACGTTGATTGTCAGTAAAATTGCCGTATTTTTTACACTTTTTTTTTCGGATGAAATAATTTTGTGAAGGTGAAAGAAATTAGCTAATATGAATTTAAGAATATCCGTGACAGAACATAGTGCTAAAAGTGAAGTTAATTTGTGATTTTCGCAAAAGCTTTGGGATTTTTTATCTTTTTTACTCTTTAAAAAGAATTTCCGTATTTTTACAGTACAATTTCCGCATTTCTACAGTTTCGTCTTTTCTTTTGCAGTGTAATAATAAAAATAAATCCCACAACTTTAGAGAAAGTGAAAATTTAGTATTATGTATCAAATATATCCACAAATCCATACTTTTTGACACATTCATGAAATCACTTTCATCGAGAAAAACTGTAAAAATACAGAAATTGTACTAGTAATCAGTGGGTTTTATTATTATTATTATTATTATTATTATTATTATTATTATTATTATTATAATTTTACAGTGATATTTAGTAAATAAACCAAAGACTCAAGCTGTGTTTTTTATCAAATTGTATATAACAAACATTCTCCAAATAATAAAGAAAAGGTGATTTCTTCTTGCATCTAGATATTATCTGTGAGAAATACATCTGCATTTGATTATGACATTTTCTTGACTAATTTTATCATGATGAAAGAAAAGAAATTGAATGTACTCTAGATTTATTCTATAGAATTCCCGATTATACCTTAAAAATTTCAGAATTTTAAATTAGTAACGGTTAATCTCCTATGCATTAATAACTCCCACTCCCTCGTCAGTATGGAAAATATGTACATCGCCTTTAGTATCTTTTGGCACGATACTTTTAATATCTTTCCTATGTCTTGCGCAGTTTAAAATATTTAATTTCTTATCCGAAGTTTTATTAAGAAAGCATTTCCCTGTTTAGCCGACTTATTTTTGCAAAAATTTCATATTTCCCTATTGCCTGTTAGTACATCTGCTTTGATTGCTTTCTTGATAATAAAATATCTTGATAAGAAATTAAATATTCAAAAATACACAGGGCGTAGGAGGTAATTGATGAAAGTCTGATGCTAAAATATATACCAAAATATATATTCGTCTTTTCCATACAAAAAGGCGCCATCAATGGAAAAGTGTGGATCCATAGGAAAATTCTGCAGAAAAATAACCTTTACTAACATTAAATTCACTTCTGGTTAATATAAATTAACCTTTACTAATCTAAAATTCTGAAATTCTTAAGATAACAGTTTGTGGAATGGAAAACCAGGAATTCTGGAGTTAAAGTTTAGTACATTTTGGAAAACAATCTTATTTTAGCTAAGAGTTATTCAATTGTTTTGTCTTTATCGTGATAAAAATCGATATCCAAAATACAAACGACGGATTTAAAAAATATAATTAGCCAAGAAAAAGATCAAATAGAAAAAAATAATGATAATAAAAACCTGATAAATACTATTAACCCCTATATATTTATCAATAAATATTAGCTTATTGTTTATAATTGATATGTGCATTATTTCTATATAATAACAATTAAACTATAATTATATAATATAATTAATTTAAGAATTAATATTATAATAATTATTAGGTAGCATTAACTAATGCATATATCTAAGTACCGATATACACAATACATAGGTGGTATACACCAGCCAGTTGGTAGTTAGTAACAGTTGGATTGTATTAGAAAAATGTCTTTATCATAACATGGGGGAAAACAGTTTTAACTAATAAAAATATTAAAAACTGTTTTTGTCAGTAATAATTGGGATTTTTTTAAATACATTTATAATGAATTTAAAAATAAGTTTGGTGTGTAAAAACTGCAAAGCTGTGTTTTATTACACAATAATATTAAGAGACTACAAATACATAGACTGTCAATCTGTCTTATTTTAACTTCTACATTTCGGGAGTTTTCACAATCTTGTTTAACATTTTGCACTCTAAAAATTTGTAAATTATCATTAAGTTGAGTTAGAAGAAAATTACTTATTTTCTTTTGTGAATGTATTTTCCAAGACAAAAGTTCTTCAGAAATATTGTTTGTTTAATGAAAGTAAATTCTATATAAAATAAAACATTGTCTTTGGTAAGGTTTTTTACTGCCAGAAAAATAGTTTTTATTTTTATTTTATTGTAACGTGTGTGTTAAGGCCGTTCCCGGCGAGATCAATCATGATGAGAGTTTAAGGTTTAAAAGGTGTTTATTTAAACGATACGGTCAGAGATGTGGCAGAATCACTAAGCAAGATTTTGCCTATACTAAACGGCGATCCACAAAATTCAATCACTAACTCGCTCTTCACTAAAAATAACTAAAAAGCTTTACTAAACAAAGTTTCACTTACATAAAGAACTCGAGGCTTTCAACTGAAACACAGAAGTACTAACAAAAAATCGTTATTATAATCTTAACTTTCAAAACACTAGCAACCCATAGCTGCTGAATAGATTTATTTAAACTATAACACAAAAATATCTTACCAACAGCTAATATTTGATTCAATTAAACTTCCCCTCCATGTTACAAGCATACTTCTCAGAGCAGGCCTTAAGTCACCACACGGGGAGAGATCCGTCCCAAATCCACCGGTACAGGCTTTTGTTCGAGCTTTTATACTCTGCCGATTGACCAAGGAAGCTAAAATTTGCATAAACACATAGCGAAACACAGAAACGGCAAATTCCGTAGACTGCATGAATACTTTGAAAATTAGAGTAAAATATAGTACATATGTCGCTGTTACGCACACAGGTTAGATAATGACATCACATTCGCATTCAAAACACTAGTATGCCTTTATAATACAGTTGCTAGCCACTACAAAATATCTAATTTTTAATGATAAATTTTCTGTTAATTATTGTAAAAGTGCTCTTATTGTTCTTCTTTATATATATATATATATATATATATATAACTGCCATTTATATTTCATCAACATGTGTAACTTCAAAATATTTTTTAAAAAAATAATTAGAATATTAGCCGATTTATATTTGTATATGTATTTTATGCTATTAAAAATGATTATAATAGTTCATTTGTACACTTCTGTTTTATAAATTACAAATTTTTCAGTGAAAAATGAAAATTTATAGATGCACTTTTATAGAAATGGCAGAAAAAAAAAAAAAAAAAAAAAAAAAAAAAAAATGAGATTTTCAAAAGATGGGAAAACATGTTTTTCCGAAAACTATAAAAACCAGCACCGGTAAAAACCATCACGCGGTAAATACATCAACCCTGCTATCTTTACAAGCTTAATAAATGTTTAAAAGCATCTTTCATTTATTTAATATGCAAAATATCTTTAGAAACATTGCAAATTATATTCATCTTACAATGTTAAAAATTTTGTCCTGGTTTAAAGTTTAAACCAACTTTTGGTGCTTCAGTAGAACCATTAGATGGTGAAATATTGATTCCAACATTTGGAGTCCCGGTTGCACCAAGGCTCCAAATGTTTGCACCAACTTTTGGTGCTGCAGTAGCTGCAACCACTAGATGGTGAAATCTTGATTCCAACATTTGGAGCCCCGGTTGCACCAAAGCTCCGAATGTTTGCACCACCTTATGGTTGCAGCTACATCAGCGCGGAAATATGGTTCAAACCACAACATTTTTAACAGTGCTGATTAAAATCGTCTGATTAAAATCGTTGACACCTTATTAAGAATATAATTATTTAAAATAATGATATTTTTATCTTAAATTATTATTAAGAAATTGATCTTTCCAATATAAGTGTAAACTCTTTTGTATTGTTAAGATCACTTTAAATGAGTTATTAATTTTTTTTATTGGTAAAGTCAAATAGTTTTCGTTTGAAAATATGAAGAAAAGTCCCAAATAGAACAAACAAGTTTGAAATTGTACGTTAAACGTGACGAATGAGGTGCGTTCGTACTATAGCTAGTTATATAAATATTCAGATCTTGATGATTTTTAATTCTGTGAAATGAATTATATCGTCTGCAGATTAATTTCTGTCATATAATAAGTATCTCGGTCGCTTGACGTTTAATCCTAGGAAGCTCCTATAAAAAAAAGGCAAAAAAAAAAATTCAAATTTATTAATAAATATTTTTATTAATATCTCCTAAAGTTTTGATTCGATTTTCATAAAATTTGAAATGTCTCGACAAAATTCTGCAAAGATAATATATCTTAAATTTCAAACCATTCGGTTGGGTAGTTTTTGCGTTGTTATATGCGGACGGACGGACAGACAGACGGACGGACCAAGCGACGACAATAGGTGCTATGTATTTATATAATTACGAACGCACCCTAAAAAGGAAGTATGTATTTTTTTCTCCTACGATAATTCGTTTTTTGGAATTCATTTCTTTTTCAATTTCAAAACTTTAATGGAAAATTCCATTTGAAAATTTCGATTGAACTCAATTCCTTTAGATGTTATGATAACTTATTTGTGTGTGTCTAGTTGAGAAAAAAATCTGATTGATATCTGCTAGTACTGACAATTGGAAAAGAAAAATAATATAAATAGAAAAGAGTTTTGGTGAAGTTCTTCTTCTTTTGATCTGTTGAAGATTAGTATTTCCTTTTCATATCTTAGATTCCGATTAAATGGAAATCGCTCTCATGGAAACGATATAATAGAATAACCCGATAAAGATATGATTCAATGAATCGATTTGGCTTGCTATCATGCTGGCTTGAAAAGGCAATATCTCATTTGAAAAAAAAAAAAAAAAAAAGATATATTCATTTTATTTGACAATTTTTTTCGAATAAAATATTTAGCATGCTTTTGCCAATTTTAGGTCTTTGCGTTTAAAAATGAGGCGAAAAGTGTCGCGTCGTTGAGCAGGCATTTGAAAAGCATCTTAAATAATATTTGAAAATCTGCCATATTAAATAATGTTTAAAATATAAAATATCGCTGATGATTTCAAAGTTTATTTATGTGTTAAAACATTTTTTAAATGTAATAGTTTCTATAAGAATTTGTTTATAAAAATTACTGTTAACATTCATATTTTTATTGATAAGGTCAAACGATTTTCATTGAAAAAAAAAATAGATAAAAGTGTTTATCAAATTCGTCAAAAAAAAAAAAAAAAAAAAAAAGAAAAGAAAAGAAAAGAAAGAAAGAAAGAAAAGAAAAAAAATGTGCTGTGGATTTTTTTCCCCCTTACGCTAAACAATTTTTTAGAATTCATTTCTTTTTTTAGTTAAAATCTTTAATGGAAAATTCTATTTAAAATTTTCGATTGAACTCAGGATCTTTAAATGTTATGAATAAACTAAATAAGAGGTTTTTTTGTATCCAATTGGAAGGGGAAACGGAGGATTCTGCCTGTTATCTGCTAGTGCTGCCAATTTGAAAAGGTAAATAATCTAAATAGAAAAGAGTTTTGATGAAGTTCTTCTTTTGATCTGTTGAAGATCTTATTCATTTTCATAACTTAAATTCCGATTAAATGGAAATCGCTCACGTGAAAACGATATAATAAAATAACCCGATAAAGATATGATTCCATGACTCGATTGGGGTTGCTACCATGCTGGCTTGAAAAGGCAATAAAAGATATATTATTTTTTTATGATAGAATTTTTCAAATAAAATATTTAGCATGCTTTTGTATCATAAATATATTTTCTGCAGAGTTTATTCAAATTTTTCTGAAATTTGAGAATTTATTTATTTTAAAAAGTTTAAAGATATATTGTATTCATACCGGAAATACTTTCTAGTTGCATATTTTTTTATTTCATTTTGCATATATTTCATAGGTATCATAGTTTTCTGATTTTGAAAATTTAAATAAAACACTCTTATGATAATGGAAGTTATCAAATATCTAAAAATAAAATCTATTTAAGGCTGTTCTTAATCCAAACTGGCTACTTTCTGACAATTTTTTTAATTCATTTTTTTTTTTTTCGCAAAAGCATGAAATTAGCTGGTGTGCTTATTCAGAAACTATGTAATCTAATTAAGTTTTCCCTTTTTTGGTAAAGGTCGAAGTTCTTTTAGAAAATACTGTCAAAGTCGACA
Organism: Maratus michaelseni; assembly: GCA_963931845.1. NCBI lineage: Eukaryota > Metazoa > Arthropoda > Arachnida > Araneae > Salticidae > Maratus > Maratus michaelseni. Next base: position 78,772,167 of record OZ007592.1, on the reverse strand, counting down.
TTTTGAACTGAATTTCCGGACGTGAGAGCAATAGAAAAGAGAAAACCCGATCGTAACGTGACACGAATTGCTTATAACTCGATAAATTTATTTATCAAAAAATTGAAAACTCATTTAGATTCCAAATTGCTTCTATAGTCCGGCCTGCCAATTTTATGCCTTTGCGTTTGAAATTAGTTAGAAAGTTTCGCGTAGTTCAGCAGGTCATTTGCATGAGAACCAACCTAATAATATTTGAAAATCTGTCATATTAAATAATGCTTAAAATATATATTATAAATTATGACTGATGATTTGAAATTGTTTATTTATATGTTAAAACATTTTTAAAATGTAATAGTTTCGATAAGAATTTGCTTAGAAAAATTACTGCTAACATTCATATTTTTATTGGTAAGGTCAAACGAGTGTCATTGAAAAAATAGATAAAAGTGTTGATGAAATTCGTCAAAAAATAAAAAAATAAAATAAAATAAAATATGTGCTGTGGATTTATTTTTTAATTTTATTTTTTTTATTATTATTATTAAATTTTATTGTATTTTTATTTTATTTTTATTTTATTTGTACGATTAACCTTTTTTTTTTTTTTTTTCGAATTTATTTCTTTTTTCAATTAAAAATTTTAGTGGAAAATTCTATTTAAAATTTCCGAATAAACTCGGGATCTCAGTTGGGTGTATGTGAGGGGGGGGGGGGGATTCTGACTGCTATCTGCTAGTGCTGACAATTTGAGAAGGTAAATAATCTATATAGAAAAGAGTTATGATGAAGTTCTTCTTTTGATCTGTTGAAGATCTTATTCCTTTTCATATTTTAGATTCCGATTAAATAGAAATTTCTCTCGTGAAAACGATATAATAAAATAACCCGATAAAGATATCATTCCATGAATCGATTTGGCTTGCTACCATGCTGACTTGAAAAGGCAATATCTTATTTGGAAAAAAAAAAAAAAAAAAAAAAAAAAGATATATTCATTTTATTTGACAAATTTTTTCAAATAAAATATTTAGCATGCTTTTGTAATATAAATATATTTTCTGCAGAATTTATTCAATTTTTTCTGAAATTTGTGAATTTATTTATTTTAAAAAGTTTAAAGATGTATTGTATTCATACCGGAAATACTTTCTAGTTGCATATTTTTTTATTTCATTTTGTATATTTCATAGGTATCATAGTTTTGTGATTTTGAAAATTTAAATAAAATATTCTTTTGATAGTCGAAGTTATCATATATCTAAAAATAAAATCTATTAAAATAATATTTGAAAATCTGTCATATTAAGTAATGTTCGAAATACATATTTTAAATTATCACCGATAATTTTCAAATTGTTTATTTATATGTTAAAACATTTTTAAAATATAATACTTTCGATAAAAATTTGCTTAAAAAAATTACTGCTAACATTCACATTTTTATTGATAAGGTCAAACGAATGTTATTGAAAAAATAGATAAAAGTGTTCAGCAAATTCGTCAAAAGAGAAAATAAAAGAAAATATGTGCTGTGGATTTATTTTTTTATTTTTTTTTAATATTTATTTTATTTTATTTTATTTTGTACGATTAACAATTTTTTCGATTTCATTTCTTTTTTTTTTTTCAATTAAAAATTTTAGAGGAAAATTCTATTTAAAAATTTCGATTAAACTCGGGATCTTTAAATGTTATGGATAACTAAATAAGATGTTGTGTGTATCCAGCTGGGGGATGGGGGTGGGGGATAAGGTAAATAATCGAAATAGAAAAGAGTTTTGATGACATTCTTCTTCTTTTGATCTGCTGAAGATTAGTATTTACTTTTCATATCTTAGATTCCGATTAAATAGAAATCCCCCTCCTGAAAACGATATAATAAAATTAACCCGATTAAGATATCATTCCATGAATCGATTTGGCTTGCTACCATGCTGGCTTGAAAAGGCAATATTTTATTTGGGAAAAAGATATATTCGTTTTATTTGACAAAATTTTCAAATAAAATATTTAGCATGCTTTTGTAATATAAATATATTTTCTGCAGAATTTATTCCATTTTTTCTGAAATTTGAGAATTTATTTATTTTAAAAAGTTTAAAGATGTATTGTAATCATACCGGAAATACTTTCTAGTTGCATATTTTTGGATTTGATTTTATATATTTTATATGCATCATAGTTTTGTGATTTTGAAAATTTAAATGAAATATTCTTCTGATAGTGGATGTTATCAGATATCTAAAAATAAAATCTATTAAAATAATATTTGAAAATCTGTCATATTAAGTAATGTTTAAAATACATATTTTAAATTATCACCGATAATTACAAGTTGTTTATTTATATGTTAAAACATTTTTAAAATATAATAGTTTCGATAAGAATTTGTTTAGAAAAATTACTTCTAGCATTCATATTTTTATTGATAAGGTCAAACGACTTTCATTAAAAAATGTCAAATTCGTCAAAAAAAAAAAAAGTTAGATAGAAAGGAAATATGCGTTGTGGATTATTTTTTTCTAGGGTGAACCAATGTTTCGAATTCATTTCTTTTTTCAATTAAAAACCTAAATGGAAAATTCTATTTAAAATTTTCGAATGGACTCGGGATCTTTAAATGTTATGATATTTAAATAAGATGTTGTGTATATCTAGTTGGAGGGGTGGGGGGGGGGGGTGGGGGGGGGGGATTATGATTGCTATCTGCTAGTGCTGAGAATTTGAAAAAAATAAATAATATAAATAGATAAGAGTTTTGATGAAGTTCTTCGTTTTGATTTGTTGAAGATCTCATTCTTTCTTCAGATCTTAGATGCTGATTAAATAGAAAACCATATAATAGAATAACCCGATAAAGATATCATTCCACGGATCGATTTAGTTCTCGATCATGCTGACTGGCAAAGGCATTATAATATTTGGAGAGAGGAAATATTCAGTTTTCATGGCAAAAACTTTCAAACAAAATGTTTAGCATGCTTTTGTAGCATAAATATATTTTGTTCAAAATTTATTTAATCTTTTCTGAAATATACGAATTTATTTATTTATTTATCTAAATTGAAAGATGGTATTGGAATCATATCGGAAGTATTTTTAAGTTGCTTATTTTTGTATTTGATTTTATATATTTCATAGATATAGTATTTTTTTATTTTAATAAATTAAATAAAACATTCACTTGATAGCGGAAGTTTATCTATATATATATATATATTACACTTTTTTATTTTAAAAAATTAAATAAAACATTCATGTGATAGCAGAAGTTTATTTATATATTTGTTACACCTTTTTTATTTTAAAATTTTAAATAAAACATTCATTTGTTAATGAAAGTTTATTTACATTTATATTTTATTTTAAAAATTTGAATGAATCATTTTTCGGATAGTGGAAGTTTATTTACAGACATCAAAAATAAAACTATTTAAATAATATTTGAACATCTGTCATAATAAATAATGTTTAAAAATTATTTCACATTTGGCATTGGTGATTTCAGATTGTTTATTTATGCATATATATATAATAAAACTTTTGTAAATAATAACAATTAAATCACATAAATAATCGACAATAGATAAACCGATAATTACAATACAATACATAAATATGTCCAAAAATTTAAGTTTCTCAAAATTCAAATTAGTGGGGGAAAATACTTAACCCTTTCGCCGCGACGAGCGTCCTTTACAGAATTTTTAATCTTTTACCACCGGCCATTTAAATAAGGCAAAGTTTACAATAAAAAGTTACTGGTGAGAATAATCGAGGATTCTGAGCATCTTTTGCGTCACGTATACGTGTCGCTCGCACCCAAGGGGTTAGAGTTATGTAGAGGAAAAAATCCAATGTGCATATATCGGTATTCTAGTATCGGTATTCTAGTATCGGTATTCTAGTATATCGGTATTCTAGTATTAATATATATATATATATATATATATATATATATATATATATTAATACTAGAATGGTTACAATTTTCGTCGAAAACATGAATAAAAATGTATCTCAAATTCATATAAAAAAATAAAAAGTAAAAAGAAAAAAAGATAAAGAAATTGCATGTTGTGTTGTGAATTTTTATTTATTTTATCTCATTTCATTTTATTTATTTACTGTCCACGATTGACTAATTCTTGGAATTTCTTTCTTTTTTCAATTTAAAATTTTTAATGGAAAATTCCCAGTAAAAAATTGAGTTGAACTCTGGACCTTTTTAATAATATGATAACAAAATTGTTGGGGAAAAGTTCTGATTGATATCTGCTAGTTTTGACAATTTGAAAAGAAAAATAATCTAAATAGAAAAGAGTTTTGGTGACTTTCTTCCTTCTTTTGCTCTGTTGAAGATCCTACTTCCTTTTCAAATTTTCAATTCCGATTAAATAGAAATCTCCCTCGTGAAAACGATATAATAGAATAACCCGATAAAGATATGATTCCATCAATCGATATGGTTCGCTATCATGCTGGCTTGAAAAGACCATATCAGATTTGGGAAGCGGGGATATTCATTTTACTTGGCAAAATTTTTCAAATAAAATTCTTTACTAGTATAAATATATTTTCTTCGGAATTTATTTAATTTTTCCAGAAATTCTGAATAAAGGTTGAAAGACGGCATTGTAATTATATCAGAAGCAGTGTACTTTAAAAATGTTTGTTTTGGATTTCATTTTATATGTGTAATTCAAAGATGTTATAGTTATTATATTTCTGTGATTGTTAGAACTTGAATAAAACATTCGTTTGCTAATGGGAGTTTATTTCTAAAGTTTAAATAATATTTTAAACTGTGTTATAATAAATAATGTTTAAAAAAAAAACTCATAATAATAATTAAAAAAATAGAATATTTAAAAGTAGATATATTTAAATATTTTGAATATAGTTAAAAATTATACTATAAATAGACAGTAATCTTCCGTTCAGTTCCAGGCTATAAAAAACCAGCTGTTTGAGAAAACATTGAAAAATCGCTCCATTTGAAAGTATTATGCTGTTGACGAATTCGCTTATTTTTTTATCCTGCTACTGAACGATAGAAATGCGTGCAATAGATCTGAACAATATAAAGAATATTTATTCAATTTCAGATTAATTTTGTCTTAATTATCGAATTTTATTGAAATATAACGTTAAAACAAATTTTGTTACAGCCAATGTCTATAAAAATGAGTGAAATTTCAAGTGTTTAAATTGAAGTTTGTTTATAAATTATGTAAATTAAACATATTTTACTTAAATATATTATATATACTTAAACATATTATATATACTTAAACATATTATATATACTTAAACATATTATATATACTTAAACATATTATATATATTACTTAAATATATTAAATATATTATATATAAAATTTATTTCATGATTTTAATATTAATTTTTAGTAGTCAGAAAATTTTTCATTTAAATTTTGCAAATCATGCTTTTATCAAATTTTTCATTAATTAATAATTAAATAAAGAATGCGTTTTTTTTTTTTCTTTACATTCTGACTATTTTACATTTTTTTTTACATTAATTTACTTTCTGAGCTCATACGTGTGACAATAAAATAACATGACTAAGAGAAATAGCGAAAAAAACCCTTCGTGAATGCAAAGAGTAAACAAACGATCACGCCGGCCATTTTATCAAGTGTGACGTCACAAGAATATTGTCCATTAGCACTGATGATTACAAATTGTTTATTTATATGTTAAATATTTAAAAATATATTATAATAATTCCAATGTACATTTGCTACAAAAAATAACCGCTAATATTAATGTTGCTAGTATTATTAACATGTAATAATTTTAAAAATAAGAAAGGAACATTACTTACAGTTTTTGCAATAAACAGTAATTAAAAACTATATCGCATAATTAATAATTAAAAAAAATCACTAAAAACTATTACACGCACAGATAATTTCGATTTGCTTATTTTTTATTTTTACGTTTAAATATTTTGAATGACCCAGTACATTTTCAATCTCGTTCATTTAAAAATATTATAACTACCATTAACTGTTGATGCTGCTTATTTATAATCCACATGAAAGAAAAAAGAAAATAATGCACGCTGTTTCTGTCTAAAGCAATGAATATTGATCTTTAAGTTTTTATAGCATTAATTATAATCGTCTTTCTTTTAGATTTCATTTTTATTCAAAATTAATAACATTGTTTAAACTTATTTTAAAATAACATAGTGAACGCCTGAGACTATTTCTATCAAAATAAAAATGAATGGAAAATACATTTGACATTTTTAAAAATAACTTCGTATTAATCTTAAAGAAAAATTTTTCAAACATCTAAAGAAAAAGATAAATTATTCTTTGTAAAAATGTCTTTTAACGTAATTGGATGCAGAAATTTATTGATTATTTCGGTTTTTCGAAAGATTCAATGTTAAACTTCTTTCGTTCAATGGAAACGTTTCGTTCGAAGTATTTTTATCCTAGTTTTAATTTTTCTTTTTTAAAAGTATTTATGTATGTAGTGTAATGATAAGTATACATAGAGTTTAATAAGGAAAATATAAAGACATTAAAAAAAAAACATGCATTATATGAAGAGTTCTCAACATTTGTATGCTATAATTGGGAGTATTTGGATTTTATAATCATTCTCCCGGATCTTACCTCCTCCCCTAGCACATATTTATTTATATGTGCACATGTTGGACTCACACAACATAAATTTACGAAATCCCATATAGGTTGATAGAACTCTATATTTGAAAAGGATTTCAAGTTCAAAGAGTAATTGGCTTTTGTACAACTATCAAGGATAGAAAAAATAAAACAATGCCAAAAATCTTTTTTTTTTTTTTTTTTTTTTGCGTATAAGTTAGTAAATATTTTGTTCATATTTTTCATTGTCATAAGAATGGAAATACACGTTTTTATCGGAAGAAGACGCTGATTATTTATTAAATTTAAAGTATCATCAATCGGTAAGTATTTTTCGTACAAAAATGAAATTTTTACTGTTTTATTTGTTAGAGCATGAAGAAAGTTCATCTAAATATAGTTTATTTAGAAAATATAATGAAACATATATATAATGTATCCTAAATATAACTAAAAAATAAAATATAAGTTATTTAGGTCTTAAATATAACTTATTTTACAGCACAAGGACTCCATAAAAATGCCGTGGCTTTTACGAAAACATATATTTTGACATAAATTGCTTTAAATGTGAATAACATTTGAAACACTTTTGCAACTGAAACTCTATCGCGACCGCGAACTGTTTATGAATAAACTATTGGACAATAATAAGAATGTTTTGTATTTTGCAATTCGTACGTACTATACTTCTAAAACTAATTATTTAGTAGTTAGCTATTATACAATGATAAGAATGGACACCCCGTATGTTTTGTATTTGGAAATTGGAACTATACTTCTAAAATTAACTGTTTTGGAATTATCTATTAGAAAACGATAAGAATGTATGTTTTGTATTTTGTATTTGGGAACTGTACCTCCAAAACTATCTGTTTACTAAATAACTATTGGACAACGATAAGAATGGACACTCTGTATGTTTTGTATTTGTCAATTGGAACTATACTTCTAAAATTAACTGTTTAGGAATTGTCTATTTTATGTTTTGTATTTTGCATTTGGAACTATACTTCTAATATGAACTATAACTATACTTTAAATATGAACAATATTTGAAACACGTTTGCAACTGAAACTCTATCGCGACCGCGAACTGTTTAAGAATAAGCTATTGGACAACGATAAGAATGTTTTGTATTTTGTAATTCGTACTGTACTTCTAAAACTAATTGTTTAGTAATTAGCTATTATACAATGATAAGAATGGACACCCTGTATGTTTTGTATTTGGTAGTTGGAACTATACTTCTAAAATTAACTGTTTTGGAATTATATATTGAAAAACGATAAGAATGAACACCTTGTATGTTTTGTATTTTGTGAATTTGTAGTGTACCTCCAAAACTATCTGTTTACTTAATAACTATTGGACAACGATTATAACGGACACTCTGTATGTTTTGTATTTGTCAATTGGAACTATACTTCTAAAATTAACTGTTAAGGAATTATCTATTGTATGCTTTGTATTTTGCATTTGGAACTATACTTCTAAACCTATCTGTTTAGGAAATAACTATTGAACAACCATAAGAATGGACGCTCCGTACGTTTTGTATTTTTTCAATTGGAACTATACTTCTAAAACTATCTGTTTAGGAATTAACTATTGGATAACGATAAGAATGGACGCTCCGTATGTTTTGTATTTGGTAATTGGAACTATATTTCTAAAATTAACTGTTTAGGAATTATCTATTGGGAAACGATAAGAATGGACACATCGTACATTTTGTATTTTGCATGTGGAACAATACTACTAAACTATCTGTTTAGGAAATGACAACGATAAGAATGGACGCTCTGTATGTTTTGCATTTTTCAATTTAAAACAATCTGTTTAGGTATTAGCTATTGGACACTGATAAAAATGGACACCCGTAATGTTTTGTTTTTTTGCATTTAAAACTACTCCTATAACTAGCTGTTTAGGAATTAGCTATTGGACAATGATAAGAATGGGCAGCCTATATTTTTAATTTACCTAAAAGTTTTTTTTTTTTTTTAGATTATTTATCAATTGAATAGTCTACACTTTTGCTACTCATATGCTTTTTCTATTTTATTAAGAGCTTTAATTAAGAAAATTCAATTAGTTACTTTGGACGTATTTTTCTCTTAATTTATATATTTCAATGTTTTTTTTGTTGTTGTTTTTTCTTTTGTTGTTGTTTTTAGATTATTTATCGATTGAATAATCTACACTTTTGCTAATAATATGCTTCTTCTATTTTATTAAGAGCTTTAATTAAGAAAACTTATATAGTTATTTTAAAAGTGTTTTTCTCTTAATTTATATATTTTCAATTTTTTTTTTCTCAATTTTCCATATTTAGTATTCTCATAAACAATGTTTAAAAAGAACAGAGGCCCTTAAAAGACTTCCAACACGAAAAGTCTATGTTTAATTTATTTGAATTTATGTACCATTTTCACCGAACTTATGTACCATTTGCATCTAGACACCCAAAATATTTTATTTTGCTAAAAAATGCCTTTTTCAGCTGACTTTTTATTTAAATACTCCATACCTATGCAATTCCTGACCCACTGTATATTTAAAAAAGAAAAAACGGTTTAAATTCAGAAAACTTAAATAATTATTTTAAACATTGAATTATTTTATTTCCATTCTCCTTTTTTTTCACAAGATTTTCAACATTCATTGAAACTATGCTTTAAAAGAACAAAAGAGCTTTTAAATAATATCAACAAGGGAATTCTGTATTTCATTTATTTGAATTTGTGTATACTATTCACACCAACATAATAGAAAATGTTTGAAATTCTCTAAAAGGAATAAACTCGACAAAAAGAGAAAAAGCCTCTTTCAGGCAGATTTATACACTACATTTGTTTTCTTTAGTGTTTTATTTTTTTTTTATGGCAGAATGCAATTTAATAAATTCTTAAGCGGGCCCAGTAAGCCGGTTTTAGTTTGAAAACGTTCACATATCTTTGTTAAGTCTGCTTTTTCGCTAAAGGTGCGAAATAAAATCGTATTATAATGCTTAACAAAAATATTGTGTTTGGTATAAAAAGATAATACCACAATTTATCTACAAAAGTAACAGCTTACGCAGCGAATTAAAAAAATAAAATGCAATAAGTTATAGTAGAAAATGGAATTTTAAGTGTAAAATGCTGAAAACATTTAGTTGAATTCATTTTTATTGCAACAGGTTTTGCCGTCAGTCTTCTGAAAATAAGTTTATTTTTCAACATTTTTTTTTTTTTTTTTAGACAATGTTTTTTGGCATGTATTATGCACTCATATCATCTAACATTACTCACATAGAATATGGCAGAACATTGGACACAAAGGTCGCAATATAGTTATTCAGTGAAAAATACAGAGCGTCTCACTCAAGCTGAATGGGATTTTCGTTCATAACTTTACCAATAATGAAGATGTTATAATTTTTTCAGACAGACTTACTTTGTTTTTGCTATCCAACCCGGGGCTACCCGGGTTAAAGCTGCTCGATGTAATATCCAGTGTAAAGATACAAAGATGCTCGATATAATATCATATATTCTAATACGAGCAAATCTTGCGGGTGGTTATATATATATCATATATTCTAATACGAGCAAATCTTGTGGGTGGTTATATATATATCATATATTCTAATACGAGCAAATCTTGTGGGTGGTTATATATATATATATATATATATACATATATATGCAAAAATTATCTTAAAAACGGCTCTAACGATTTTGACGAAATTTCGTATCCTACCGTTTTGGGGCACCAGAAAACCGTTGGGCTAGGTCACATGCTCGAGAAAATACGATTAGTGGGTCATTTTGGGTCATGGTCTAGCTAATGGTATCTAAAAAACGGTTCAAACGATTTTGACGAAATTTTGAATCCGACCATTTTCAGGCATGAGAAGTCAATTGGGCTGGGTCACATGTTCGAGAACTTTCGATTAGTGGGTCATTTTTGGGTCAACGCGGGTCAAATTAATTTTATCTAAAAAACGGCTCTAACGATTTTGATTACATTTTGTGTCCTACGAGTTTCGAGCACGATAAAAGCATTGGGCTAGGTCGCATGTCCGAGAAAATTCGATTAGTGGGTCATTTCTGGGTCATTGTGGGTCAAGATCTAAAAACCGGCTCAATTTACACTAAATTTTGCATCCAATGGTTTCCGGGCACGAGAAGACTGTTGGGCTAGGTCACATGTTCGAGAAAATTCAATTAGTGGGTCATTTTGGGTCATTTTGGGTCATGGTCAAGCTAATTGTATCTAAAAAACGGTCCAAACGATTTTGACGAAATTTTGTATCCGACTATTTTCGGGCACGAGAAGACTATTGGGCTGGGTCACATGTTCGAGAACCTTCGATTAGGGGGTCATTTTTGGGTCAAAGCGGGTCAAATTAATTTTATCTAAAAAACGGCTCTAACGATTTTGATTAAATTTTGTATTTTACGAGTTTCGGGCACGCGAAAATCATTAGACTAGGTCACATGTTCGAGAAAATTCGATTAGTGGGTCATTTCTGGGTCATTGTGGGTCAGTATCTAAAAAGCGGCTCAATTTACACTAAATTTTGCATCCTATGGTTTTCCGGCACGAGAAGACTGTTGGGCTAAGTCACATGTTCGAGAAAATTCAATTAGTGGGTCATTTTGGTCATGGGTAATGATATTTGAACTCAAATTTAATTTTGACCGAGCATAGCTCGGTCTTCCCTGCTCGTCAAGTGTAAAGATACAAAGATGCTCGATATAATGTCCAACGTAAATATATAAAGAAGCTCTATATAATGCCCGATGTAAAGATATAACAAGGTTCGATATAATGTCCGGTGTAAAGATATGAAGATGCTCGCTATAAAGTCCGTTGAACATAAGTAAAAATAATTTTTAATTAAAAACTGTAGTAGATTTTTTACATTTAGTACATTTTCTTAGACTGCCCACCAACGACACCAAAGAAGCATGTTTGACACTTCCGTATTAGCCTTATACCAGAGATTAATCATGAAAGATTTCTGTATTTATAAGAGTCTTTTTTTAATGTAATTGTTTCAGTGTTTAATCATGTAGTTAGATTACATGACTGTTCAATTCGTGTTTTATTTATTTATTTATTTATTAAGTTTTAATTTCGTTTGACGATTTAGTTACGGACTATTACACGAAATATACAAATGCCGATTTTTTCCATTGTTTTAAGTGCAAAAGGATTAATCTTCCGTAATCGGGTTGCACGTTAATTTTTGAGACAGATTTAAGAAATTCATGCTTGAAAAATATTTTTAAAATCATAAAAGATCTTTAAATTGAGATACAGTTTTCAAACAAATTACTTCTAAAAGTACATTATTTTTTTCTATTCGACGATGTAAAAATTGAAATTGTGCGATGTTTAGAAGTAAAAAAAAAATTGCCAAGCTACTTTCATTATTGTTAAAACTAAGAACGAGCGAATCCAGATTCGGCTTAGAATGATTCACCCTATATTTTTGACTAAATAAATGGATCGCTATCCTGAATTCCTATGAAGGAAATTCCTTGTGTTAAAGTGTATTATAACCCTTAAATGTTTGTATTAATAATTTAATAACACTTTATATATTTTTTATTTTACTAAAAAATGCTTTTTTGCAAAAACTTTTATTATAATTTATATTTATTTTAAATATTTTACTTCCAATGCCTTTTTTTTTTTTTATCCTGGGATATTCAACATTCATGAAAACAATATTTAAAAAGGACAAAAAATAATTTTAATAATTTCAAAAGTAAGTGGAACTGTGCCTTCCATTTATTTGAACTGATGTATTTTTTGCACCTAACATAACAGAAAATGGATAAAATTGTCTCAAAGAAATAAATTGGGAAAAAAAGTCTTCTTTCAGGCAGATATTATACGCTGTATTTGTTTTCATTACTGTTTTATTTTTATGGCAGAACGCAATTTCATAAATTCTTAAACCAGTTTCAGTTTGAAAATGTTCAACTTATCTTTGTTAAGTCGTATTTCTAAAGGTACAAAATAAAATCGCATTATGATGTTAATAAAAATATTGTGCTCGATATAAAAGAATAATACCACAATTTATCAACATAAGTAACAACTTTCGCAGCTAATGCAGAAATAAAATTTTAAAATATAATATAAAAAATAACTTTAAATGTGAGATTCCAAAAGAATTCTATTGAATTCATCTGTATTTGAACCATTTTTTCGCCATTCTTCCAAAAATTAACGTTTTTTTTTTTTTTTGTTTTTTGTTTTTTTAAATAAATGTTGACTTTTTATATTATGTCTTTTTCATGTATAATATGTACTTAATATCATGTAACATTACTCACTTCGAATAGGACAACACATTGTACCGACATTGTCCAGTTATTCATTTAAAAATACAGAGCGTTTCACTCAAGCTGATCCCGATTTTCATTCACAACTGTACCAACAATAAAGAAATTACTACAATATTTTCGGCAGACTAATTTTGCTTTTAGTAAAATATAATGACATTTAAAAAAGTGCTAGAATGAACACCATTCGTTCAATCAACACTAAGCTAGGTACGCTCCATGCTTCACAATGCAGCTGACAGTACATACGATGTCACTGACCTAACATACACTTCTAGCATTTCCCCTCATGTCAGAGTCCTACATCGGTTTGGGTAACCCGATTTTACCCGAAACGTCGAGTCGGATTGACGCTAATTTTTGTTTTTTGTTGCTAATCGGATTCGGGTTGACCGGATTTTACAAAAGAAAGTTGTGAATATTTTTCTAAATAAAAAAGCTATAATTTGAACATTAATGAGTGTACATTTGTCACTTTTTATACAATAAAGATAAAATTGATATTAGCGATTTAACTGTAGTTACTTTTGGTATTGAGATAATTAGAGATCTTAATAGCCGTAATCAGTTTAATTATGTGTATGTTTTTAAGATTTTTATCATTTTAACGCGGGTATTACGAGTAACGGTTAATACGGGGATTTTTATAATTCCCTAGCTTCTCGTATTAAGACTGTTCTCAAATCCAAACAAGTGGGTAAGTGTGATCGAAGATCGCTCAGAGGGTTTCGTTTAATATTCCTTTCAAAACACTTTTTCCTTTCTTTAATAAATCCAAATAAATTTCATTTAGCAACAACAAAAAAAAAATCATGTTTTTTATAAAGTAAAAATTTACCGATCTATTTTCTCTTTTTTTCGAATATCTAAACCATTCCGATAGCGGTCTAAGCCCGCTATTATATTCTCTCACTGTAATATCTGTCATGCGGACTAAATACGATATTTTAAAAAAATAATTTCAAAATTAAACATGTTGTACACCTTCAAAATGTTAAAATATACGAATATTTCCATAATCGGATTTTTATCATGATTCAATATGTTTATCAAACTCATATATTTACTATTCTCTATTACAGGTAGAACTTCTAAAATCCGGAATCGCTCGGGACTCTGCAATTCCACATTTTCGAAATTTCCAGATTTTAGAAACTGAGAAATAACAATTTAAATTCTAAATTAAAGCCAGACTTAAAAATAAGAAACACATTACTGTAGAGTTTCTAATACTGTACACTTGAGCGATTCCGGATTTTAGAAGTTCCATCTTTACTCATATTGATACACGCTTTGTATTATTCTGAAACATTTGAAAAATCCGTTAAACTTCCGATATGACGTCAGATTTTCTTTTTAATTCTCTAATGACGTGATATTAATCTGTTTTGTGCACATGCACATACACATACTCCTTGTATTATTGAGAAATCTTTCCGTTTTATGTTTAATTACCACTATGACGTCAATCAATTTTATTTCATATTAATCTTTTTTTCAATTGGTGAAACTTTTTATTTCATTTTTCACGTGGAAATCGTCTGATAGAAAAATAATTATTGTAGAAAGATTTTCATCGTTGATTTTTAATTTTTGGCATCGGCAATAACGAAAAATGTTTAAATTTAATAGGAAAAGGCTGTTAGAATTTTGGTTTTTTATCTCTATTTATTAAAATAATAATTTTTTAAATTTTAATATTTTCAGCTCTTCACAGCTTATATTCTGATTTATACACAAAGTTTCAACTCTGTAAGTTACATAGTTTTTGAGAATGGCTCTGTGACAGACAGACAACGGAGCGGGAGCAATAGGGTTTCGTGAGATGAACGAAACCCTAAAAAGCTACTTTCTGACATTTCTGAATTCATTTTTGCTCGGAAACGCATGAAATTCTCAAGTGTTCCTATTCAGAAGCTATGTAATCGAAATACGTTTTCCATTTTTTGGTAAGTCGGTGTTTCGAAAACAAAAAAGTGTTTTAGACCCGAATTCCCAACGCTGCATCACCAGAAAGGAGATAAACGTGTCACGAATCGCTTAGAACTCAATAAGTAATTTATTTATCAAAAAAATGGAAAACTCATTTCGAATCCAAATCGCTTCGATAGTTAGGCCTTCCAATTTTATGCCTTTTTGTTTAAAAATGAGTCAGAAAATATGTCAGAAAGTTTCGCTTTGTTGAGCACAGGTCATTTGAGAACCACCTTAACCGAGTTCGACTGTGTTTTATTTTACTAAAAAAGGCACTTTTTTAGCTTACTTATTATTTGAATGCTCAGTACTGGTGTAATTCCTGTTCCCTCTCTATATATATATATTTAAAGAGTTTTAATTCAGAAAACTTCATTAGTTATTTTATGTTCAATGACTTATTTTTCCCCTTCTGATATTCAATATTTGCGGAAACAATTATTTAAAAAAACAAAAGGCCTTTTTGAAAAATTCGACAGGGGAATCGTGTATTTCTTTTATTTGAATTTATGCACTATTCACACCGAACAAAACAGAAAATGCTTGAAATTCCCGAAAAGAAATAAACTATAAAAATTATTAACCGACTCAAAAAAGGAGGAGGTTATCAATTCGACGTGTATGTATTTTTTTTTTTTATGTATGTACACCGATTACTCCGGAACTATGCATCCTATTTATGTGATTTTTTTTTTTATTCGAAAGAGAATGCTCTCGAATTGGTCCCATTTAAATTTTTTGAAAATTGGTTTAGTACTTTTTCAGAAATTCAACAAAAACGAAAAAAAAATTAACATTTTAAAAATAGTTAATTTGTTGGCTTTTGAGTGTTGCCAAATTTGAAAAGCAAAATTACATAAAATTGTGAATTTGGATAAATATAATACAACGTACATATAAAAACTATAAATTATGCTACAACAAAACTACTTTTGAATCTTTTAAAATATTTTATGTATGTTCACCGATTACTCCGGAACTATGCGTCCTATTTATGTGATTTTTTTTTATTCGAAAGAGAATACTCTCGAATTGGTCCCATTTAAAGTTTATGAAAATTGGTTCAGTATTTTTTCAGAAATTCAATAAAAACGGAAAAAAAAATAAGCATTTTAAAAATAGTTAATTTGTTGGGCAGACGACTTTCATATAATATCATAAAATATTCTATTACGTTAATTTGCAAATAAAAAAAAGACTGACATATTTAAATCAGCTTTAACTTATCGGATTATAATTCTGCATGAATAAATTAAAGGGGGGGATGAGCCACTGTTCCCCCTCTTTATACTTAACCAATGAACGTATATACAAAATTTTAAGCAAATCGGATATTATCAAATCTGGTTCATCAGTTGTTGGGCAAACGACTTTCAGCAGGTTGCAAATAATAAAAAGACTGACATATTTAAATCAGCTTTAACTTGTCGGATTTATTTTCATAGAACAAACTTTTAAAGATCTAAATAAAAAGTTTTGAGTATTGCCAAATTTGAAAAGCAAAATTACATAAAATTGTGAATTGGATAAATATAATACAACGTACGGATAAAAATTATAAATTATGCCACAACAAATCTACTTTTGAATCTTCTAAAAGTTCCATTGTTGCAGTTTCACAGCGGTTTGGCATATTTCGACGAGCGTTTATTGGCGCATAATTAAATACATTGTTGTTTCAAATCCCATACAAATGTACGAGTTACAGAAAATATTTGGCGATTTATCACCTGTGGCGCACTAGTTGGAAACTGCCTTTAAAATATCCAATATCTATATTATATTATACAATACTGTTGTATATAAATGCTTCTGCAATTGTCTTTTAATATTTCTACTACATAATATTAACTATAGAGTGACAATATAGAAAGAAAGAAAGAAAGGGGTTGCTCCAAATAGTATTATAGGCGACATTGTTGGCGCAGTGTATTTACCTTGTACGGATCGTAAAAATCAGTACACATTAAGCATAAGCACCGAAATCAGTGAGTTACACAGTTATCAAAACTGTAGTATACAGCCCGATTATGACACATTATCCAAGACGATTAGGTGAGAATAATGATAAAATTTCTAATCTTGATCGAGTCTACTGCCAAGGTTAGCCTGAAATAAAAAAATATATTAGCAACAATATGGTTTAATATAAATATAGATATCATTAAAGGCTTTAGACATTAGATCAGAATAATGATAAATTTTCTAATCTTCCGTAATCGAGTCTACTGCCAAAGTTAGCGTGAAATAAAAAATATATTAGCAACAATATGGTTTAATATAAATATAGATATCATTAATGGCTTTAGACATTAGATGAGAATAATGATAAATTTTCTAATCTTCCGTAATCGAGTCTACTGCCAAGGTTAGCGTAAAATAAAAAATATATTAGCAACAATATGGTTTAATGTTAATATAGATATCATTAAAAGCTTTAAAGACATTAGATGAGAATAATGATAAATTTTCTAATCTTCGATACTCGAGTCTGCTGCCCAGGTTAACGTGAAATAAAAAAGATATTAGCAACAATATGGTTTAATGTAAATATGGATACCACTAAAGTAATAAATAAATAAATAAACTTTTTAACCAAAAAAAAAGAACTGACTTCAAAAACTACTAAAAAGCGAAAAATAAACTCTTTTACCAAAAATAGAACCGACTTCAAAAACTACTAAAAAGCGAAAAATAAATTTTTTAACCAAAAATAGAACCGACTTCAAAAACTACTACAAAGTAAAAAATAATTTTGTTTAGGTAATACTTAATAAGAAATTAAATTAAGAGCATTGTATTTACCATGCATATTATTATATTTATATACATTAATTTGATTGTTTGGAGTCGGTGCCAGCCAAGCCAAGTACAAAATTCAAAACAAAATATCCAATATAAATCGTAACACGCGTATAAATTATATCTACATAAATACAAGACAATAAAAAAAATACATATAACTCATCAAATGGTAGAAAATACAGTGATTTAAATGATTAACTAATTTCCAAAGCAATGTTTGTCGACATATAAGTTGCTAATCTCATTTGAAAATACACATTTATAATATCAGATGAAATGTTTAAAAATGGTAACATGGCTTTAACTTAAAAAAAAAAAAAAAAAAAAAAAAGCACATTTTATACATTTATACCCTGCATTTGTTTTATAGTATTTTATTTTTATGATGGAATGCAATTTCTTAAATCCTTAAGCGGCTCAGTAAGCTGTCTTTAGTTTGAAAATGTTCACATATCTTTGTTAAGTCGTTTTTCCCGCTTAAAGAGGTGCAAAATAAAATCGTATTAAAATGCTTAACAAATACTGTGTTCGGTATAAAAGTATAATACTGTAATTTATCTACTAAAGTAACAGCTTACGCAGCAAATTTGAAAAATGCAATCCAATAAATTATCGTATGAAAATGGGATGTTAAATGTGAAATGCCGAAAAAATTCTGCTAACTTCATCTGTAGCTAAACAGGTTTTTCCATCATTCTTATGAGAGTAATATCGTTATTTTCTATGTATTCATAAGAAAAAAATATTGGATTATTGAAAATTTTTGACTTCTGGTTTTTAATAGATTTACACGATATGGGATGTCCTTTTACACGTTTTGGGATGTCCTGAATTACGTTAGGATACCAAACGAGAAATCATTCGGTCAAGTACTTTGGGAATTATGCAATTATGCACCAAGTTTGGAACTTCTACTGTTAAATTCCTTTTACTTACCCATCATACATAGTATAGGGTAAGTCTTGTAATCGTTTTGACAATCGAAAAACAATTTTTTTTTTTTTTTTTTTTTTTGACGCATTTACACGTTTTAGACGCTGGAGATTCCGAAAAACATATTTTTAGGGAAAAAAAATTGCCGTCCGTCTATTTGTGTGTCTGTAAACGCTCTATCTCCCGAACAAATTGAGATAGAGACTTTAACTTTGGTATGTACTTAGTATGTAATAATAGGAAGAAGCTTATTGAATTTCAGTAACCTCGATTATTCAGAACTATTTTTTTCGAACTCTCGAAATATTCATTCTGATAAAAGGTATATTAAAAAAAATGTTTATTTTAAGTAGTGAATATTAAAGACAATAAAAAAACATAAATTTTGCATAAAGAATGAAGTCGATCGGATAATTAGTTGCCGAGATATTTATAATCCTATTTTCCACCACTCTTCGATTTTTCATGACCCTGTATTTCATTCAAATTTCAATTCAAAGATATATTTTAATTGGAAATGGGACGCTTAATCCGACGCAGTAAACCGTTAGTTAATATGATTATCAATTTTGGAGTTATAGAGCATTTAAAGTTTATGACGTGATCAAGCCAGGTTTTTATTCGAATTGCAATGCATTTTATAAATAGTTTACATGTTTTATTTCATATTTTATATTATGCATATCCATGATGGGTAAGTATTACGCACTAGTTTAAGATTGCAAAACAGATAGCAATCTGTAGTTTTTTAAAGGTAACTCAAAAAAAGCTGCAATTATGGATTCGCACATTTCAGATTTCTAGAAATCGATTTCTGTTATAAAATTTATGTTACAATTAATTTTTTTCCAAAGTTAATTTCCAATATTATATCTTTTGAAACAAATAGGAATTGTAACCTATGATTTTTTTAACGATTTCTAGAAGTTTCAAGTATTCGAATCCAAAATTAGAGTCCATTCCAACAAGTAGTTTTTAAGTTATGCTTAAAAAAATGCCCAGATTGAAATTCCTTTAACGACGATTAAAAATTAATGTAAACATTACGAGTCCCAAACCTTAAACGTGCATTATTCTTAAGCTACTTGACCGAAGAACTTCCCGTTTGGGGAAATTAACCGAAGAATACAAAAATGGTGTCAAAGTTAGGTTTTAGTACAGAAAGTTTAAAGTTGGACGCCCCTGCTGACCCCTATGCCCCTCCGCACCAAATTTCTATAAGCAAATGAGTCGATATAAACAAATAAGTTCTCCCTCAAATTGTTTGGCATGAGTGTTAGAGTTTTCCGAAATTCCGACGCGTTCCCGAGATGGAGAGTGGTTCTGGGACTGTTGGCGGACCCTATATATGTAAGAAACAAGCCAAAATGTTCGTTCGTTATCACCCAGTTTTTCTATTCAAGGCAGTGGTTCCCAACGAGGATTATAGAAAGAAATGATAAAAAAGTACACTTCTTATGTCTCTTGTGATAACCATATACACAACATAATATATAAACATACATCGTTACATACACATTTAAAATTTAAAATAGAATAATACAAGGTTGTGAACTAACGATATAATGAGGAAAAGAAAACTCTCTATCAGAGAAGTGTGTTATGATGGAAAAGAAAAATGGCTGCCTAAAATTGATAAAAGTGCGATACCAGAAGCTACTTGTGAATTACGTTATTCACACGACGTTAAAATATTTTCACTTGTTCTTAACAAGTAATATAAAAAAAAAAAAAAGAAAAAAGAAATTAAGTCAATTCCTACTTAGATCAAAAAGAATTTTTTTTCCATCGAATTTTTTTCGCCACTGACGGTATTTATTCCTAAATTTATATTCTGCTAAATATCTTATATAAGAGAAAAAAAAATGGTCTCCCATATAAAACTAAAATTAATTAATAAAATTTAATTAATGATTTAATATTTGAAAAAAACTGTATTAACATCAAGTGTCATTTATTTATTTTAACATTATAATAAACATTATAGGACCAATAAAAAAAAGTGACTTCTCAAAAACAACTTTATATACAACCTAGATACATTTCTGCTTTTTCTTTTTTCGCACTTCTGAGTGAGTTTTGTGTAAATAACAAAATCTTGCCACGATGAGAATCGAACCAGCAATCTTCCTTATTCTAAACTATAGGTCCCGACCACTACGCCATGTCTAGATAGTCCGCTTCCTTAAGCGTTGCTACTTATTTTAGTCGCTTTTTATTATGCAAAAACTAAAAGTAATTAATTTAATTTAATTTATGAATTAATATTTGAAAAAACAGGTGGATAACAGCCATGTTGTGATCAGGCGAATGTCGCCCCGCGTTCAGGTACTAACTCCTCAAGTTAGACACTCATGTCCGGCAAGTAGGGGCCTGGTTAGCGGTATGACAAGCTACGGCTGCTGAAGGCAGTCGTACTTCACCGCCGATTCCAGATTCTCGTGAATCCATATGAGGTCACGACCAAGAAGGGCTGGTTTACCCGAACACCTCCAAGGTGATGCTCTTCGACCGGGGGAGAGAAGCGGGGGCCTGAGCCTCCTGCGCTTCGTCACCCTTTCCCAAATGAATGACGACAGAGGTCGCTGCGATGATACGGTGAAGCCCAAACTCAGAGGACACCACCACAACACACTTGGGCGAAACACGGAAGTGAACAACGGCTACGTAGCCGGGATTCCATAAGGGAAACCGGGTCCTCGGCCAGTGTCGAACACTCCCACGACCCATTACTGTACCACATCTTCCGATTATCAAATCATCAGGAGGGAGTAGCTGGTTAGCGGTATATAAAAAGAATGTGAAATGATTTAAACGCTCTTTTAGGATTCTTCCCTGTGAATAAGAATTCATTTCGGATATAATAAGAATTATATGTTAGAGAAGTGAGAGAGAGGGGGGGGGGTGCATCATGATTTTCAAAATGATTATGTGGGGCGTGGCCAAAAAAGGTTGAAAAACAACTGATTCAAGAGTTTTACTGCACTTACAACTGTTAACTAATGATTTTTTTTTAAATAAAATTTTCATAAAGTACCTATTTTATCGTACTGAAGTGGCTATTAGATAAAATAAGATTTTTAAGAATGCAATTTTAGTAGATTAGAAATTTTATGTACGTAATGTTTATGTATATTAAAGCTGGGTTATTTATTTTACATGTATTAAACCTAAACGTAATTCTAGTTAGGAGAAAAAACACTTCTAAATTAAATAGTATAGCTCTAATAGAAAAATAAAGCTACCTTTTCCACTTTCTTAAGATTACTTACTTAGTATTTCTATACATACAAGTAATTTAATTTAATTTAATTTTTTCAACCACTTCGCGATATTTATTATGATAACATCTGAAACATTAGAAAATAATAACGCCATATAAATATTTCAGTAGAAAAATTAAAAATTTAAAGTTTTATAAAGTTTTTCTCCAAATTATGGTGAATTAAAATGACAATATCAATTTTCTTCGAAAAAAATTTGATAAATGCATTGCGAAATTCTTTCTTACAATACTTTTTTTCTTTTTGGTTAATTTTTTAAAAATGAATTATTTATATTTACTAAAACAAGCAAAACATTACCAATTAATAACTCGATAAAATATTTACCGCTTCCTAAAATAGAAACAAAAGAATTTTATATTTTCTTTATTTTTTTTTTCTAGAACACTATGTGGATTAAAATGATTAAAATATCGATTATTCTGTCATTTTTATTGGATAAATTTTATCTAAAATTATCTTATCCATGTGCATCTTTTTTTTTTTTTTTTTTTTTTTTATGAAGTTGAAAAAGAAGAAAGTTTGTCGCGGCTGATAAATGTTGTACATTATTAAAGAATGCAAATATTGATTTCGCTTATGATGAAGTGTGGTTATTTCGGAGGGAAAATGTTTTGTTTCTCTCGCTTAGCGAGAGAAAAAATAAAGGAAAGGAATCTCCTTTTTTCATATGGTTTTATGGTATTGTTTTCTTCTTATTAATTTTTTCCTTGTGGTATATTTCGTTTTGGTTTTGGTTACAAATGCGCTTTTTTAACACTTTCCAACCTAGTTGAAATGCGTTTGTGACTTCGGTTTGTCTGGCCATCCGTCCGTACTATATCTCTCGTAAATATACTCGGATTGACCTGAAATTTTTTTATGTTATTGATATTTAATATAGCACGATCCTTATTGAAAATGAAGTGAGTAGCATTTGTTGTTTCTTTACAGGAACGCAGTCAAAAGTATTCAGTTACATTTACAGTCAATGGGAAAAAATCGTTTCAAATACATTTTCATGATGTTACGCCATTTGAAACACAATGAAATTAATATAAATTATGAAGCGCACTAAAACATGATTTTTGTAGAATATGGAGTGCAAATCATTTATAGCATTTACAGGATCACTCAAAAGAATTCTGTTACACAATTTTCTACGGGGGGAAATCATTTGCAGTGTAATTTAATAATGTTACACTATTTCCAATTATAATGAAATTTATATGCATTACTGAGGTGCACTATAAATTGCTCCCTGTAAAGCATGGTGTACATTGCGTATATCGTTCATTTACAAGGACACACAATAGATATCGGTTACAGTATACGTGCGATAATTACTGTCTATGTGTGATAAGTGCGTTTTCAACTGGGGTTTGCGTTTTTAAGTTTGACTAAATTTTTGCAAGTACATGGTGTGTTAAATTCTGTTGATCATATTTTCCTGCTGAACTATATTTAATAGACTAATAGAAGTTTGTGGAATGTAAATAAATTCATATACAGGGCTACGCAAAGAACAAGATACATTGATGTTTAAGGTTGATAATTACTGAAAAGAGTTTTAAGTTGCCTTATGCGTTTTTAACCTGTATTAAACTTAACCTTTATATGTGACGTTTACAAAAATCTTTGTATAATGTACAAAATAAGTCGACTGCCATTTCCATCGATTGGCGAAAATTGCTAAATGTGAATTTTTAAACTGAACTAATTTTTTTTATGCTATGTAGTATATATTCAAATTTATAGATCATATACCGGGCTGCACAAAAAAATTCGGCTACTTTTTTTGACCATGGAAGGTAATTGCTAAAACTGGATTTTTAAATGTGTTATATGTTTCCTAAACTGTTTACTTACATGTTTTCTTTCACCTTATTTAATGGTGGAGTTTCGTTACAGTTTTCTGAATGTGTTGGAAAGTGTTTCATAATCTATGCTTGACGCATGATTTTTCGTTCTTCTTTCATTATTTATACTTTGCTAAAGGTATATGAATTATTGATTTTTCTTTCTTCAACTGAATGAAAAAGTGTCCAAAGTCGAACCCAAGGATATCTTTATCAATCAGTATGATTCCATTAAAAATAATAATACGGTAGATTCTCTCAAATCCGCAACCCTAAAATCCGCAAATTCCTAAAATCCACACATCCTTTCAAATGTAAACAATGAAACTTACAGTTAAAAAGGAAGGTGAAAAAATTAAGTTTTTTATATTTTTTTATCATTTTGTACGCATTTTAATATAGAATTCTGGTTAATATGATTCAACTCATGTTTTCTCATGAAAGAAACATAAATTTATTTCTGAAAAATTTTAAGATAGCGCTGATATCAGTGGTGATCACTTTCTTTTTACCAAATACCATTTATGTATTAATCAAGTTTTAAGTATGGCTAAACATGAAATAAAACTTTGTTATTTTAAGATTTTGATGTGAATTATTAGTGTATATTTATAAGAAGAGTTTCACTGAATAATTCAAGAAAAAAATTATCTCATCCTTATGCATATTTAGTTATGCATTATTAATTATTTACTTGACCTTTACTTTTAATATTTAAAAATATATATATTTTATTAATTTTTATTATTTTACTTTATTGTAAGCATTCATTATAATTTCAAGTGTATTGTTAAATTCACATTACTGTTTAAAAATGTAAACAAAACAGTGACCAAAAATCCGCAAAATTCTAAAATCCGCACAACCTCTGGTTTTAAGCTTTGAGGATTTAAGGAAGTCTACTGTAATAATAATAATAAGTGTATCTAAGTATACATCGTTTAATGGAGTTCCATTAACAACGATATTTTCTGTTGAGTTGTCTACATGACAGGCGAGATACTATTAGCAAAAATATTATATGGGTGAATTGTGTCAGCTTGGCAATTTAAGCAATAGATTTTGGATCCGACTCTCGGCCTTGACACTTTTCCACTCAGTTGGGGGGGGGGGGGGGTATCAATAATTCGTTGTTATAAATGGTCAAAATCTTATGCTTTAGAAAAATCAGTTTTTATTATTTATTTAAAGTTTTGCTTTTTATTCGTAAAGCAATTTAGTAAAAAAAAAATTCTGACATTTGACTTGAAAAATGTACAGACTTTAAATTAACTTCATTTATAATGCTTCATACAAGAGGAATATTTCTATGTGTTTGTGATTGATGTTAGTGTGGTTTTTATTTATTTATTATTATTTTTTTATGTCTTGGAGCAAACTTTATTAGAAATATACTTTTTTTAGGTATATTTCGTAAGAAATACTACCTATTACATTCCCCCCTCTGCTGGACTTTCTGGAAAGTTTTTGCAGATCTACGCTGATCACCCATAACCACCCCCAGTTCAAAACTTTATATATATATCACTTTTTTATGGACACGATAACTTCAATAATTATGTACAAATCTCTTCCAAACTGATACATAAAATCAAGGGGCATAAAATTTTGGTCAAGTTTGTTAATGGGCAAAATTGAACTAAGGGCGGGGGGGAAATAGGGGGGGGGGTCTTTTTGTGAAGACAGAAAAAACCCATAACTTCTTAATTAGGATATGTATCGAATCCTTTTAACGTTATTACTAAAAATTTATGTATGACAGATTTTTGATATCATTAAAATTGGCCTCAAGAGGGGGGGGGGGGATAGGGGTTTCAGAAGAAAAAAATTCATAACTTCGTCAATTCACAAGATATCAAATCCGCTTAAATTTATTATAAATCCTCTTAATATTATCTAAAACTTTTATATTGACAAGTTTTTTTATAGAACCAACCCTTATAGAAAAAAAAAATTTAATCCCTGCTGGCTCCGCCTGCAAACAAGTACGATATTCGCAACTACGATAATTCTAAGCAAATACAGATTATTATATATATATATATATATCATAAAATGCAGTACTAGAATTTCTAATAGATTAAACAAGTGAAATAACCATCTTAAACTGATGAAATAAGACAGCTAATCCTCTTTTGTTTATGTAACTTTGATATAGATCCAAAAGATCTGGACTAACAAGGACATGATACTTAACAGTAATTATTTATCGTCGCCAAACACAAATGATTATGCTGTCATCAAAGATATCCTTCAAGAATTTTGTTTGTGTCTCAGCTTAAAAATACATAAATAATTCAACACTAGCATGATGTGCAAATAGCTGTCTTCATCTCAAATAAATTCTTTTAAATTTTTATTCTAAGAGACAAAAAAAAAATACTGGATGCTTGTTAAAAAAATAAAAAAAAGACTTCTCCAAAGAATTATTTGGAACAGCAATAGAAGAAAAAAAATGTATCCTTTTGATGAACGAAATAAAAAATAAGTCCTTAATTGCCAAGCATCCGCTGGCCATGATTTTGTACATCTACATTGTGTCCGTTAGAGAAGAAATTAAACGGTATCTCTTCCTTTTTTTTTTTTTTTTTTTTTTTTTTTTTTTTTTTCCCTGTTTCGTAAAAATCTGTGTAATTCTGACGTAAGTCATTTAAAAAAAAAAATCCATTTTAATTTAGCCATCGGGGAATTTTTTTGTGGAGGATTTAATTTTTGAAAGATAAAACATTTTTTGTCGGAAAAAAATTGTGTTAGTTTTATGTGTACTTTGTCGTACACTCAATCTTATTTGATTTTCTTTTTTTATTATATAAACCTGGCATCTTATAATGGCTTATAAATGGCATTTTATTTTATGCATAATATTATTTCGTATTTTGTCTTATTTAATTTTCTTTTTTTTATTATTATATAAACCTGGCATCTTATAATGGCTTATAAATGGTATTTTATTTTATGCATATTGTTATTTCGTCACTTTTTTTTTATGAAGATATAATTGCATACAAGTCGGTTTGTTTTAGTACGTGGTACGTTCAAAAAGTTATTTTATATATATCGGATGAAAGACTCAAATTTTAAAATAAATATTAATAGCAAATTTGTTTTCTTTTAAACGTTTTGATGTAATTTTCAAATATATGTTATAAAACAACGAGAAAGAGAAAATGTGCGTCAAGCATAGATTTTGAAACATTTTCCAATATTTAAGAATACCTAACGTAACTTCTCTGTTTAATAATGTGAAAGAAAATATCTGTAGTAAACAATTCAGAAACACGAAATAACTAAAAGCATACTTTAAAAAATAACCATCCATAGACGGCATGCATCCAGTTCTTTGCGTAGCCCTGTATATAGTTTTATTTATATTCTACAAATATCTCTTAGTATACAAAAAATAGTTCAGCTGGAAAATGCATAACTCAATTAAAAAACAAGCTTAAGCAATTCCTGCTCATATATGGAAAAGATTACGAATTATTTTGTGCAGCCCTGTATTTGATCTCTAGAACTCATACCACGTAGTAGACAAAAAAAATAGTTAAACTTAAAAACGCATACCAAACTAAAAACGCACTTCCAGTATTTATCGCTCATAGACAATACTATAAACGAAATTTTCTGTATGTCCCTGAAATTGAAGTATAACAGTTATATGCACGTCATGTTCTACAGTAAGAATCTTGTCGGGCACCTCAATAAATGTATATAAATTTCATTATGTTTGAAATAGTGTAACATTGTTAAAATACGTTCCAAACAATTTTTCCCCATACACAATTATGACTTTAATTGCTTCAGGTTCGGGTCGGTTTCGCATTGATTTTTGACTGTTTCGGGTCGAGTTCAAGTTGATCTGACTTTACAAAAAAATATATTGAATATTTTTTGAATGAAAATACTATATATTTGAATATTAATGAGTATATATAAATGAATTTTTTATACAAAAATTATGAAATTAATGTTAGAGATATAACTGTAGACTACTTTTCCATAATTGTATTAAAATATGGATTGATTTTCTTTCATTTCGGGTTCTGGGCGGTTTTGAGTTGAAGTGTGCCTGGTTCGGGTTGGGTTTCGGGTTGACTTTAAGCGGAATTTTCGAGTTCGGGTCAGGTACAACTCGACCCGTGCAAGAACTCTAAACTGAGCTACCTAGACGATTCCGACATGACATACCTCGATACACGATACCTCGGTTTTCGTCAATATTCCATCCGAAAACAATCGGAGAAAACCGAAACCGATGAAAACCGAGTAATGGTGAGATCTTGGAAACGCAACTAAGAAGGGGAAATGGAGAAAAAAAAGGGGAAAATAAGGGAAAATACTTAAGATACGATTTTCGGGATTGACTTTTCAAATCATTCGGAGGAATAGAGAGTAAATGGGGAAAAATTTGCGTTCTGATACATAAACGTTAATTATATCCAATGAATCTATGTAAATCTAATTAATTCGTTCTAAATACTCCAAAACACGTATCAAAAAAACATTTTATAGAGAATAAGCATAGCGTTTAATACTGAAAACATTAAGAAATTAATATTGTGTTCTTAGCGTCGGGTATCAAGGCACTGTATCTGGGGTCACTTTCCTTTTCGGTCTTTTGGCAGTAGGACTTAGCTTCAGAGTCAGAGGACCTATGTCGCTCAAAAAAGCTGTCGAAAGTTGTCTGTTTCTAACGCCTCTTTAAGATTTGTCTAAAATGGAGCAAGACATTATAATTAAACGAATTACTTACAAGAAACTTTCTTTGGTTCCATGATGGAGCACCTGTAATCAATAACAAAAGCACAAAAATGCACAGGAAATAAACGAAATCCGACGCAACCGACGAAAACCAAAACAAATTTTTATCGGAAAAAATCGAAAAAAATTGGGGCTCATTCAGCCCAGTAGTTAGCATGCTGGCCGCAAAATGAGGAACATGCGCCGATGCTCGCAGGTTCGATACCAGTGTGGACTGGGATTGTACAATGTTTTCAGGGTTTTTCTTGTGCGGAAGCGATAATTCGGATTACTTTCCCTTCAAAAGTCCTCCCTGAAGGCGTCACTTCTGTAGCAATATGCCCAAAATGGGTGGATACTTAGCAAAGTCCTTCCATCCCTCTCCCTTATTTTTTTATGATTTTGAAATATACAGGGTGGACGAATAGTCCTTGACACGTTTTGAAATTCAATTTAAAAAAATCAAGTAAGTGGCGCAGGAGTGTGTGTGGTTTGGATGGTACTGCTTATCATGATTGAAAGTTTTGCTTAAACGTGAAGTTAGTCTCATAGAAATGACCATAATTGGCGCTACATCTTCAAAGCTGAGATAAAGCATCAAAAACAAACAGAGTATTTATTTAGTAACATTTACTACAATATTTCAATGCGTGCGCTCTTTGTAGCTTGAATCACATTCAAATGTACTCAAATTCACAATATACGTAGAAATAGGGTAGTACATTAGTCAAAAAAAAAAGAAAACGTACACCCCCCCATATATTTTAATCACCAAATTGTCGCAGAGAAAACGAAAGTAGCGATTCAATAGAATATTGTTATGTCTTCTTTCAATTTACTGTATACAATGATTTGTAACTGCTTATTTTCAGTTTTTGATGATTTTTTCAGATTTTGAAGGTATAGCGCCATCTATGGAAAAAATTTAGAATGATTTTTTTTAATATGCTTAAAAAAACTTTTGATCATAAAAGTATTTCCGCCCAAACCGCACTCTTCTACGTCAAATATTTTATTTTTCATTGAGTTTTAAAATGTGTTAAGGACTTTTGGAGCACCCTCTATACTTATATATTAAGGTGTAAATCATCGACTTATCGTAAAACTTTTCTCGAAAAACCTCGCATCCCCTCTTTCCTCCCTGAATTTCTTTCTGTCGTCACTGATTCCAGCGCCCTCTACGAAAGGTTATGAAATGTAGATTTTGTTGAAAATTTAAATTTTAAAGTTTCGTAAGATAAATATAATAGTTATGTCATGGCATTCGATATTCATTTGTTAATGTCATCTAAAGCTGCCTCCCTACTTTACCCACCCCTGAAGACTGACGTGGAATTTTCCTTTTACCAAACATCAGTTTTTTCATTAGTAGCAAAAGATTACAAACAACAGTAATAATTAAGGTAATAATAGTATCCTTACATTAATAATTAAGATAATAATAATAACAATAGTTTCTAGCGTTAATGGAGAAAAGTTTGAATCCTCCAAAAACGTCGATTAAGCCTTGGTGGTCCACTTTTGACCATCTATGAACTTGTGCTAATATATTTAAACGATTACATATGTTGAGAACAAATGCAACATTTGATATTCTTGATGTAAAATTCATGAACACGTGATTCTGGAGTACTCGCAACTTCCAATTTTACGCATCATATAATAATAATAATAAAAAGTATTTAAAAGCGGCTTGTTTGTTGTTCGTGAGAACTACAATTGTTTTTGATGAAAATAAACTGAAAAATTAGTCATGGAATTTAAGAAGCATCCTTCAGCGATGTTTCATCCTCAAATAACACATGCCTCTAAAAATGTAATTATTTCCTGAACCATCCGAAGCCTCGAAGTTTCAAAATTACCAACAAAATGCCTGCTCATACTGAATTCCAAATTATAATAATTACACCTCTGGCGGAGAGAGTCAATTTTGATAATGTAATTTTGCATATTAATCTGACATATCAGAGAAAGGTAATTTTCGAAATTGCCTATCGCTAGTCATTAGTTCCTTTATCTTGTGTGTTTAGTTTAAATTTTGAAAGGTACGATGATTTATTTAGAATTTTAAGTTTGAACGGGCAGTAAATTCAAAAGCGTAGATATTAAAATATGAAATAATATTTTTTAAATAATACTTTTGTCCCTTTCATAAGGTGTTCGTCCTTTAAAATTTAAAAGTTGTTTAGAATAATATTTGTTACAAATTGTGTCCCTAACATTTAAAATATCGTTTTATTAAGAATGATTCTAAACTATTTCTTCTTTGAAGAACAAAGTTCATTGATACGTTGTTTAAAAGGTTTTTTTACATAAAGATCTGTTGAAATTATTTAGATTATTTTTTGTTACATTTAATTGAACAATTTAAAATACTGCTTTATTAAAAATATTTCTAACCTAATTCTTTAAAGAAAAAAAAAATCTGGGGCATTTTTTGAAGATAAATATGAGGATTTAAAATATTTAGATGTCATTTAAAATATCATTTTATTAAGAATGATTCTAAACTATTTCTTCTTTGAAGAAGAAAATTCATTGACACATTGTTTAAAAGTTTTTTTTTCTTTTACATAAAGAACTGTTGAAATAATTTAGATTATTTTTTGTTACATTTAATTGAAGTAATTTCAGGTCATTTAAAATATTTTTTTATTTTTAATTGCCCGAATGTTTTTAAGAATGTTTGTAACCTAATTCTTTAAAGAAAAAAAAAATATGGCGCATTTTTTGAAGATAAATATGAGGTTTTAAAATATTTAGATAACGTTTAAAATATCATTTTATTAAGAATGATTCTAAGCTATTTCTTCTTTGAAGAACAAAATTCATTGACATATTGTTTAAAAGGTTTTTTTTTTTTTTTTTTTTTTTTTTTCCCCATAAAGAACTGTTGAAATTATTTAGATTATTTTTTTGTTACATTTGAAGTAATTTCAGGCAATTTAAAATACTGTTTTATTAAAAATGTTTCTAACCTAATTCTTTAAAGAAAAAAAAATCTGGGACATTTTTGGAAGATAAATATGAGGTTTTAAAATATTTAAATAACATTTAAAATACCATTTTATAAAGAATGATTCTAAACAATTTCTTCTTTGAAGAACAAAATTCATTGATACACTGTTTAAAAGGGGTTTTTTTACATAAAGAACTGTTGAAATTTAGATTATTTTTGTTACATTTAATTGAAGTAATTTCAAGCAGTTTAAAATAGTACTATTTATTTAAAAATGTTTCTAACCTGATTTTTAAAAAAAAAATCTGGGGCATTTTTTTAAGATAAATATGAGGTTTTAAAATATTTAGATAACATTTAAAATATCATTTTATTAAGAATGATTATAAACTATTTCTTCTTTGAAGAACAAAATTCATTGACACATTGTTTAAAAGGTTTTTTTTTTTCTTTTTTTACATAAAGAACTGTTGAAATTATTTAGATTATTTTTTGTTACATTTAATTGAAGTAATTTCAGGCCATTTAAAATACTGTTTTATTTTTAATTGCCCGAATGCTTTTAAGAATGTTTGTAACCTAATTCTTTAAAGAAAAAAACTCTAGGGAATTTTTGAAGATAAATTTCAGGTTTTAAAATATTTAGATAACATTTAAAATATCATTTTATTAAGAATAATCTAAACTATTTCTTCTTTGAAAAACAAAATTCCTTGATACATTGTTTAAAAGTTTTTTTTTTTCACATAAAGAACTGTTAAAATTATTTAGATTATTTTTTGTTACATTTAATTGAAGTAATTTATTTCATTCAATTTAAAATACTGTTTTATTAAAAATGTTTCTAGCCTAATTCTTAAAGAAAAAAAAAATCGGGGGAATCCCGATTCCGGAAAGCTATAAATGCAAAAATCTTGAAATGCTAAAAATGAAAATTTTATATTTTCTAAATGCAGTTATATTATTATTATTATTATTATTATTATTATTATTATTATTATGTTATCTTTAAGGGGGGTGGCAATTAAGAATGTTCTGACAGCGACAAAAAATAAATAAATAAATAAAAATGAAAGAAAAAAGAAAAGAAGAAGAAGAAGAGAAAGAAAGAAATTGAAAAAAAAAAGTGTCAAAGTTTTTTTTTTTTTTTTTTTTTTTTTTAGTTTCAAACTGTTTTTGTTTGTCTTTCATTTCAAAAATCACGTTGTTTAAATTTTGTTATTTTTGAGTTGCAGTTTACAATGTCTTCCTTATTTTTCAGCCAAAGAAATCAAGTAAAAAAAAAAATAATAATAATATTCAAACATTCCATATCGCTTTGATTAAATTGGATTACCGCTTGTAACCATCTCCTACACTAATTTAAAAAATTCTGCCAAAAAATAAAATAAAATTGCAAAATTTAGCATAGGGATATTTTAAAAACAAGAAAATGTTCTCCCAAAACTCCTCAGAATAAATAATACTGTTTCTACGAATGATCTACTGGATTTCGTTGTTCTTATTTTTTGAAGAAACGACACTTCATCAGAACTCAGAAGAGCAATGATAAATGATCATATATATGGAAATGATATCTGCCTTGGGAGGGGCAAAAGATATTACTCTTCAACAAGGAATAATTACTTAATACCAGAATAGTTTAGGAATAGTTTTCTCTATTCTTTGCTCAGAACTAATAATGTACATGATATAGTATAGAAGTAGTTTTTAGATATACATATATATATTAACTTTGTTCCACGTTAAATATATATTTTTTTTATTTTAGCTATAGGAAAAGAATAGATAAAATAAAAGGCAAATAACGGAAAATATTTTTTTTAATACTATACAAAATTTAAAAGTTTTACCTAGTTTTAATAAAGGAGCCACATAAAAAAAAGAATGGAAAATCATGCGTTAAACATAAATTATGAAACACTTTTCAACACATTCAGAATATTGTAACAAAACTTCATAGTTTAATAAGGTGTAAGATGAAATATCTAAGTAAAATTGTTGGAAAATGCTTAACAAATTTGAAAACCCAATTTCAGTAGGTAATAATTGGAAAAATATAACTTATTTTTATACGATACACTGTGGCACAGTTAGTAGGGAAGGGCGCGTTTATGTATATTTTCCCCCTCGGGAATGTACAATACTGTAATGCGTGCCTATAATTTAATATATCCAACTATACATATTATATTGTTTGAAACAGACATTCAGTAACCTGGAAGGTGGGAGCCAATTAATCGTATTTTCATTATATCTTATGGTTAAATTTGATTCGGTTCTCGAACATTTTAGTTTCCGAACAATTCTTTAGTACGAATTGTGTTTTAGAACAGAAATACTATTGTACACCTATGAAGAAGATGATTTCTTTACGAAGAGCAAATTATCTGTTGAGAACTGAGCATAAAATTAATGGCCAGATTTTGATACATTGCATCGTGCAAATCAAGAACCCTTAGATTCTCGTCCCGTAAATGCGGAGCTATGGAAGAAATAATAAGACATAAAATCCATGCATGGATTTTATAGTTTATTTGGTAGATGGAGATGGTATAGGTAGGTGGTCCCCATTAGGCAATCAAATTTTTGGTTATTTCACAAGAAGAAGTCAGAGGTGATCTGAATACTTTTTTCATATCAGTTACAATGTCAACAGAAAATGCGGAATCCAGTCAAGGCTTGGAATTAAAACACAGCGGTTAGGGAGAAAACCATTTTAATTTTTGTACCGCAGACATGTCAAGAGTTTACCAGAATTGGCAACTTCACAAACTGAGTGCAAAGAAGCAATAACCCAACAAAACATCTCGAGGACATCCTGGACTCGATGAGAATATGGTTTTAATATCCGCAAATTGTATATACTTTAAATATTAAGTCAGGAACCAGCAGATGGAAATTTAGATAGATATGCATTTTGTTATTTTCTTAACAAAGCATAAAGGATCACTGTAGAAACTATTCCCAGACGTAAGAAAAAACACAAAGGGCATATTGCAACTTTAAATATCTGTAATGTATTTAACGGGTATAAAAATTAGCTTTACGATAAAAGAAATTAGCACTTTTAATGGAGGATAAAATGCGCACATAGAGAAATAATTTAGAAAATAGTTTAGCCCACAATAATTTAATATCTAAATATCGGAAAATATTAATTTTAAATAAAATTATCCTAAGAATATATAAA
The DNA here is from genome assembly GCA_963931845.1 of Maratus michaelseni. Lineage (NCBI taxonomy): Eukaryota > Metazoa > Arthropoda > Arachnida > Araneae > Salticidae > Maratus > Maratus michaelseni. The sequence continues at coordinate 78,737,458 of OZ007592.1, read as the reverse complement.
CATCGTCATAACACAGAATTTGGAATGACCTGCATATTCCCGAAACATAAACCCATTGGAACATGTTCGGGACATTCTAGAGAGAAGGATTGCAGGTCACTTATAACCCTCAGAATCGATTCAGTAGCTAAAAAAACTCTATTTCAGGAGTGGTACAGGTAAGACTCTTATAAGGGACTCCTGTTATTGGAGCTCTAGGTACAGGAGTAGGAAAAAATTCCCCAGTTCCTCCTGTATAACGTCATTGCTTCTATGCCTCATAGTCGTGCAAAATTGCTTTTGGCTGAAAAAGAAAAAAAAAAAAAAAAAAAAAAAACATACCCCTTATGGAAATTCATTTTTATCCCAGAAATCTCATCTTTTGTTCATATTTTTTAGAACGCACGAATTGTGAATTTTTCGCTTACCAACAAATATAGTAAATAAAATTTAATTATTTTTTGTTATGCACGTAGATTTCTTTTCTCATATCTTAAAGAACAGCTATGAACCATGTAGTAATTAACCCATTCGCTGCCAGCTCGAATTTTGTAAATTTATTCGTATTGCCAGGTCTGATATAGGTGTTTGCGTTGACAAATATTTTGCGTATAAATATAAATATTTTGATTTTTATATTATATTAAATTATAATTATTATAATTATTATAATTATCATAATTATATATAATTATTATAATTATAATAATAATAATATTTATTATTATTATTATATTATAATATATATCTATATTATAAATATAAATATTTTGCGTTTGACAACCACGAGTATACTCGTGGTTGGCAGCGAATGGGTTAAAAAATCTTTTCCACATCCGCATTATTTTGCTTCATATTGAAAATCATACTTTTTCCTAATTGTTTCGAGAAGTATAAGTCTAAAGAACTAATCAGAAATAAAAGAATAACTATTTTTCCTTTACCTTCGCTAGATTCGTTGCTTTGCTTTGGTATCCACTTCTCACACATATATTAAGTACACAGTTAACACACTTCGTAACACATATACAAGAACCAAAATAATTATATCTTTTCAGCAAATATAAGTTTCGTAAATAAATAACTCTGGTTTGCGGCTTGCACAATACTACTTAAATGAAGAGAAATTAAAAATAAGCGATTCTCCTTGCAACAATGTCGAAACTTTCTAAAAATCTACAAAACAGAAATAACGCAGCATTCCAGATAAATTGAGCATATTATCCCTCCCCTTATACTTCGTCTGCATGAAATTCCTTTACATGTCGGCTTGATAGACGTTTGCTTAGTTAGTGAGTCTTTCTTTATTTTGGAAAGCTCACGAGAATATTTGGAAGGCAGTAGATATTTTGCGTAGCTTGTTTAAATTTGCATTTATTAAAGGTGTTTACATTGAGTTAAAAGCTTAAACTGGAAAATATTTGGAGAATTCTGTTCATTTAAAAGATATTTTTGAGGAATTTGTGAAATTGCTATGAGTTGCAGCATGTTACGCATAATTTTTCAAGTGATTGTTATTTTGGATGACAGAATCAGTTAAAAACTAAATATAGTGATAATAAGTTAAATTGATGTATTTACTGGAAGACCAAGTAAATAAATGAAAATTATTTATCTTGGTAGCAGAATGTATATTATAACATGTAATTTATGCTGTAATCTTTGAACAGAAATAGCTACAGGCATAAATATCATGCCTATGCATAGGTAAATAATTATGTGCTACACAATAACTTTGTCTGCTGCATTCCTAGAGTGAAAAATCTGAATTTACTGATTTTATATCGAAAACAGGTGAAAATATTTTTAAAAAATAGGCCAAGTACGAGTATAACTCGCGCTCAAAGTGTTCCGTAAATTAAAATTATTAATTACTATTTATTAATTAATAAACTCCTACTGCTCCTAATTTTTTCATAATTTTAGTTTCAGTTATTCTGAAATAGGGTGGAGGGGGCATATTTTTCCAGTATACTTTCGACGATAGCTCTGATAATATAATACCTAAAATTAAAACAAATATATTTTTGAGTTTGATGTTACAAGATCTTTCGAAGATACCCTACACGATATATAAAAAGAAAGTTTTTTAAGTAACTTAACTAATAGCTCGGCTGATTACCGACAATTTTTTTCGAAAATCATTATCAAATATCCTTGGATGATTCTGCGTCGATAGATACCTCGAACGCCCGTCAACTCCTCCGCTGACCACTGGAAAATTAAAGTTTGTGTGTAACAGAAAAATGCGCTTTTCTCAAAAACTATGTTACCTGGGAAAATCGCTATAGTTTTCCTGCAAGGTTTAAATAAACTCCTACCACCCCTAATTATTTCATAATTTTAATTTCAGTAGATTCGGAAATAGAAAGGGAAGAACATATTTTTGCAGTACATTTTCGACGATATCTCTGAAAATATAATACCTAAAATTAAAACAAATATATTTTTGAGTTTGATATTACAAGATCTTTCTTACGATACCCCACATGATAGGCGAAAAGAAAACTTTTTTTTGTAGCTTAATTAGCCCCCTGAATGTATCCTAAACATATTTGTGAATGGCTAATAATCTGCAAATATGTGAGTAAAAAGGCTTTATAACTTTCCACGTTCTATAGTTTACGAGAAAAAGAGTGGAAACAGACGGACGGACAGACACGGGAGTGATCTTATAATGGTTCCGTTTTTACTTTTTAAGTACGGAACCCTAAAAATAATAATAATATTTGTAAATCTATTTTAATACTTGGAAAACTTTCCATACAAAAATTTCTCGCGCCTTGCATTCATAATATTTCCAATTTTAATTGCTTAAAAGGCGTATAGCCAACATAGTGAAAAAGTATCCAAGCCTGGATTCGAACCCGGTTCATCAGTATAGCGCACTGACGTCCTACCAACTGAACCACTTGGAACGATACCCAGCCTGCCACTTCTCACTATCACATGTTGGCAAGGTTACAATCGCAGCACAAGATGGAATATTTTTCCGTGAGCCACCAACTCTGGGGCAAACACGAAACTAAAGAGAGCCCAGCATTGATGATCGGTCATCGGTGAACAACATCTGATAGTGTGGAGTGCCAGACTAGGAATCGTTCCAAGTGGTTCAGTTGGTAGAACGTCAGTGCGCTGTACTGATGACCCGGGTTCAAGTCCCGGCTTGGATACTTTTTCACTATATTGGCAATACACTTTTTCAGCAATTAAAATTTGAAATATTTGTAAAGTTATAAAACATGTCAAGGATGTAAAAAGTTTGATCACAGCTGATGGTTAATTTTTACTTAATCCTTAACTTCTGTAACAGAAATTGTCGCATAACTACTGTGAGCGGTCTCTGAGACCGCTCGATCGAAAGATGAATAAAAGTTTCCATTGACTCATAGGATATCGTTTCTATTGTAAACGATAATTAAAATTCCCCTAGTCAAAAGTATCTGGCGATAGTACTAGGGCTTCAAAAGAAACAAAATTTCACTATTTTCTATAGTTAATCTCAAAATTACAAGTTGAACTGTGAAAATTGAAAAAAAAAACAGCTATGTGTGAGACCGTTAACAGTAGTTAAGGATTAGACAATTTATATGTCAAGAAATAAATATTGGCATCTTCTTAAACTGGCACGACTCCAACATGAGAAATCCTTGTTATGTGTATCAGTTTTAAGTATAATTTTAAAATATTTCCTCTCTGAAAACATTTTACATCTATTGCTATGTAATATAGATCCCTATTGATTTTTTTTATGGTATTGTTTATAGTTTTTGTTGCTTCATTCACGAAAAAACATCCTAAAGCTAAAACAAAAAGTATATGTGGTAGTGTATTCTAGTTTTCTTAACCATATAGAACGTCTGCTATAAATGCCAAATGAAATATAAATAATATGTATAACTATAACTAAAAGAAATACAATACATCATAATTTTAACAATATAAAAAAAAACGATGCAAGTGATGTGGGTAGAAAAGACACTTGCTGTATTTATAGCATGTGGAAAAACCAAAGTGCAGATTAATATAAAAGGACTTATGTTTTTATATTCTAGCTTAAATCCACCTTATTGTTTTTTATTCTGTTGAATTATATAAGCATTATACAGTAAAACTTTTCAATAACGGTCAACGAGGAATTTGTCCGTTATTCGTATAGGTGTTCGCTTTTTAGAGGTAAAAACATACAAACAATATATGTGTTTTGATTATTTAAAAAGTGTCCGCTATTCGGGAGTGTCCGTTATGGAGGTTTTACTTTACTGATATTATTTTATTACATAGCATCTGTAATAAAATAATATACAGTAATCCATATATCGTCGCTACCATGTCAAACTATCGAATATGAAAAAATTCATTTTTCATTTAAGTTTTTTTTTTTTTTAAATCGGCCGTTTGTCAGCACTAAATTTTAATAGTATTCTTCACCAGGGTTGCCAGTTTGGCATCCTTTATTATTCAGAAATTCCAAATTCAAACCAGAAATGTTGAGCAGAAGTTTTTGCTTTATTTAGTAACAGACATTTCGCGATTATTTAAAGTAAAAGTTTTTCTGTCACAATTTCTGGTATGAATTCGGAATCACTGAATAAATAAGAAGGCCAAACTGGGTAACCCTGTTCTTCACACAAATTTTATTAATATTATTTCTAGCCGAAGAATTCTAATAAAATTTAGTGGTGACAATAGGCCCATTTTTAAAAGTAATGCAAAATGCATTTTTTCACATTCGATAGTTCGACGTGATAGCGACGATATCTGAAATAAATCTAATACCTATAATAAATAATAGCACCTGTATTTTATTTCTATAAGCATTTGTAGAAACTCCCAACGTTTACTTTTTTGACATAAACAGCAAAAAGCAGCATAATACATAAAACAGCAGAAATTGAAACCCTGTACTACTTTTTAAAGTGAATAATAAATACCATATAACAACGACAAATTTTGTTTTCGGAGAAAACAAACAAATCGCATGAGAAGAAGTTGAACTTTTACTTAGATTTAAAAATGACATAAAGAAGCTCTTATGAATCATAGAATATGATAACATTATATAATATTAAAAAAAACTAACCTGGAAGTAAAAATTTTTGTTTTATAACTAATATAAGACCACAGTGACCTATTTATTTATGATAATTTGAATCCTATTACGGTATCCTCAACAGTGGATCATATTACTTTTTTTTTTTTTTTTTTTATGTATTATAAGTTGGAACGAATCTTAAAGGTAAAAGTAAAACAAAAAATAAGTTAGGCAATTAGCAACATTCTTTCTTATATTTCTTTACGATAACTCACTAACTAGAAATCTGCCTGGAGGTTTTTTTTAATCGCGGATAAATAACTCGGGAACTAAAAATAAAAAAAATCTTATTCAGTCTTTTTATTCTTTTGAGGTTAATTTACTTTTATTATTCCCCAATATTTCCATATTTCGCCTAGATTTAAAGAACTTTTAAGAAAATCGTTACAACAATCAATAACTATCTTTCTAAAAGATTTTTTTATTTTTTATAATCTTAACTTGAAACTTTCAGCCGAAATATGTAAAACGCCTGAAGACAGATTTTGTAACTATTTAAGGAAGCAATGATGTGTAAGAACTTCAAATAAGAGAGTGAATATAATGTTCAAGAAATTTCTTTGATGAAAGTGGTGTTATTCGTCCATTACTTTTTCAGCATTGGTGTATTTAAAATACATTAAGCTGAAAATGTTGAACAGTATTACTTTTTTACGAATCTTTCATAATTTTGAAATTTGTTAGAATAAAATAAGAGTACTTTTTGAAATGTTGAGAACTTGCATTTATTTCAGTTCATCAATGGCGTAGAAATCCAAAAATTGTAGGACGGACTCAAGAAGTTATTTTCAAATACTAAATTAAACAAATTTAGTTGCCAATTATTAAAATGATATTTATGAGAATTAATATCGTTTAATTTTTGCCATTATCACCAAATCAATATGTTAAATATTTTAGATATAATATTTAAGATACGGAATTGTAGACATTTACAATTATTAAATTAATGAGACAACGAGGGGTTCAGTAAATCAGAACACCCTAATGTAGTAAAATGTTTTCACAAAAAACAAACAGTCTAGGAAATTATTGCTTGTAATTGTATTTCACATTGCAATTCACAAGTGTTGAATCTCTTGAAACAATTTAGTAATGTTGATAGTAAAGAGATGAAACTGAATTCTGACAATTTTAAATCTTATACTCGTACTAATAAAGAAGGAACTTTTGTTTGTTTGTCTGTTTGTTGGAGATAATCCTAGGAACTATTGAACCGATTGCAAAAACAATGGTGGTAAAATAATGGTGACAATCACCGCTCAAACATAGGCTACTTTTTGTACCGGAACTCCTGACCCCAAGGAAAACGCGAAAAATGTTCTAAAGTAACGATTTCTTTGAAACTGTTAAGTCTAAAAATCTTGAAAATTGACATGGTACTTACTTTTAAAGGGTAAATGCCTCACTAACAGCGGTTTTAAAAAAATTTAAATTTAAGAGAGTTAGGTGCAAAAAACGTTCTAAAATTGCAATTATTTCGAAATTGCCGAACCGATTTCAAAAAATCTTTCATTATTATAATGATGGTTATCTCTGCTTAAACATCAGGTTATCTTTAACTTTCGGAACCGGTTTTGAAAGTGAACGTGTCCTCATAAAAAAAGTTGCAACAAAATCGAAAAAGTAAAAAAAAAAGCCTTTGTAGAGATAGATCTCAGCTATCCAATGCTATTGAAATGCAAAACGAAACATTTTAAAAGAACACTCCCATAGGATTAACATTAGCGTGCGAGTGCCTTTGCATAACGGAATGATCTATATGGAATAACAATTTTCTTAAAGCAAAAGAAGTTAAATGCAGAATAAGGCTTTTGTTCTTTTATTTTTTTTATATGAAGACAGTTGTGAATAATTAATGAGAAGAAAACAAATATACTATTTCATATGCAGATAATAACACGACGGAAATTTTATTTTATTTTATTCCTTTAAATTAAATTTAGGATATTAACGGTTAAATTTATAAAAAATATATTACAACTATTTAATATGTAGGTAAAGTTAAAAAATATATGAGATTACTATAAGATCACAGAAGGCACAATCTGGAAAAAATGACAATTTAAAATATACTTGGAAGTAAAACTGATGTATTAGGTTGGTGCAAAACTACATATGCAGATAATTAACATGACGGAAATTTTATTTTATTTTATTTTGTTCCTTTAAATTAAATTTAGGATATTAATGATTTAATTTATAGAAAATATATGACAACTATTTAATATGTAGGTAAAGTTAAAAAATATACGTTATTGCTAGTATAAGATCATAGAAGGCACAATCTGGAAAATATGACAATTTAAAATATACTTGGACAGTTTAAAATATATCCCATCGAGTTCTTCTGAATATTTATGGAGTTTACGTCTTACTAGTATGATTTATCCAAAATAGTATTATAGTGTTGTTTTCGGCACACATTGGAAGAAGAAAAACAAATTTAAGTTTTATATCAAATATGATACTTCGGTCGTATATCTGGAGTACGTTTGCGAATAGAAGTGACACCACAACAACACAGATAAGCGAAGAGACAAGCATCATTCAGAAAGTGGCTTTTTTGCAGGATGTTTAATAGCAGTTATTGAAGGGCGATTACATTACACATCGTGAATGACCCGACCAAGCACAGAGCGCCTTTAGAGGCTACATTATCCAACGAGATCAGGAACAGAATTGCCATGAATAATTATTTCAAAGTCCTTGACAGGTGGTACATATTTGGCGTGCGGTTTTCGCCAGATTCCTTTGAAGAATTACCGATTTGGCGATAATATATGCAGAGAGATACAGAGCACATCGATGTTTAAAATAACCAAATGAGATATCTATGAAAAATTGCATCCTCAAAGCATACCAACATAGGGTTGCGACAGGGCAAAAGTTAGTCTTACTGGGAACAGAAAAATATCTCAAGGATTTAGACAATACATCCGCTGATTGTAGAATCTATGAATTAATAATAGACATATCTAACGGCTACATTTTCAAGTGTAAATGCAAAAGTGCAGACATGAGAAGGAATTATTCTTTCTTCTTTATTTTTTAATTGAGCAAAATTACATCTACACAAAATCGAGTGTAGGAGGATGATTTTGAAATGAAAGCGATATCTTTTATAATAGAAAGGGATATATTTAAATGCATGGAATGGGATGCACAGACAAATTAAATTTAAAATATAAATTTAAAATAATTAAATTAAATGCATATTGAATACGAAGAGATGGTTAACTATTAAGAAAAGTATATATAATGGAAACTCCATTATAAGTATTCCATGTGATTCATTGATTTTAATGTAATCCATTATTGCTGAAAAGTAAAACTTTGTTCTTTTGATTGATATAATGTTAAATTAAGTTTAATCATTACTCACTCATTTTACTAAATTAAGAAATTTTATACAAGATTTAAAGATTAACATGTTGGAATTACTTAGAGCTTACATATTCAGCTCTTTACTCTTGATTACATTTTAAAGAAATGAGTAGAAAAAGTTAAATGAGTCCTTTAGAGAAATAGAAAATTCATTGGGTCAGTATCACGAGAAAATCCCATTACGTCGAACATTGCTTGTTGTTCCATAAAGGTTTTTTCCCCCGGGGTTTTTCACTGGCGTTTCTCGTTACAATACTTTAATGATTATGGGAAATTCACTTCCTCTTCTATAATTACGGTAATGTGTTTATGAGTTCATTTTCCACTAAATGAGATTAAATGCTTTGGTTTTTCCGACACTCCTCCGTAATTTCATGGGTGGGATAAGGTAATAGATTCAAGTTTGTACGATGTTTTTAAAATTCAGGTTTGGGATTGGGTTTTGTGAGTGTATCAGCTGTCATGATCTCCGTTGGACAATATTTCAAATCTATTATACCTTCCTTTTTAAGTTGCTTAAGTGCATGATACCGAATATCGATATGTTTACTTCTACGAGTACATCTGTCACTTTCTGCCATTTTGATACAGGGTTGATTATCTTCGAATATAGTAATTGGTTGTTCTTGAGGTTTGTTTAGATCTTCTAAACGTTTTGTAATCCATAATATTTCCTGTGCTACGTTGCTTGCTGAGACATATTCTGCTTCTGCCGAAGAAAGTGCTATGCAGCTTTGCCTTTTTGTTATGTATAGGGCATTTTCCTAACATAAATACGTTTCCTGTGGTAGATCTTCTAGTTTTTATGTCGCCTTGATTTATTATTAAAGCCTTTAATTTTTACTTTATTCTAGCTTTACCTTTTCGCTGCTGTTATTTTTAGAGTGGTATTTAATACTCTCTACTTTCAGCATTTATGGTTAGATAATTTTTGTGAGACGTTTCAGACTCGATAATCTGACGTCGGTCGCGCAGTTTTTTAATTAGTTTAAATTCTCAGTTATTCAGTTGCTTGAAAATAAATACAGTTTGATATAAGGTAAGTAAGCAAGCATTTTACCTGTTAATATCTTCATTCGAGTTCTTCTGAATCTTGATGGCGCTTACGTCTCATTAGTATGATTTATCCAAATTAGTATTCCATGTGATTCACTGATTTTAATGTTATTCATCGATTGCTGAAAAGTAAAACTTTGTTCTTTTGATTAATATAATGTTAAATTAAGTTTAACCCTTACTCCACCCATTTTACTAAGTAATTTTATATAAGGTTTAAATATTAACATGTTGGAATTACATAGAGCTTACATATACAGCTCTGTACTCTTGATTACATTTTAAAGAAGTGGGTAGAAAAAGTTATATGAGTTCTTGGGAGAAAGAAAAGATTCATTGGGTCAATATCAATAAAATCCCATTACGTCGAACATTGCTTGTTATTGCATAATGATTTACTTTCTTGGGTGTTTCAACTGGCGTTCCCCGTTGTAATACTTTGATGATTGTGGGAAATTCGCATCTTCTTCTATAATTACGATAATGTTTATGAGTTCATTTTCCACTAAATGAGATTAAATGCTTTGGTTTTGCTACCTATCAGTTCAAAGCAAGCAGGCATAATACAATTATCAGGTGTTAAAATTTCTTTCGGTACTTAAAAGTTTTAAAAAACGACAGAACTTTTGAACCAATCTAAGAAAAGGTTAAAAAAGTAATTTTAGATTTCTCAGGGGTTGTAGCGTCCTCTATTTCTTATACATTCGCCACCACTATTTTAAAAGTATAATCTTCATTGTAGCTTTTGCATTACACATGTTAAAGAAATCTACCATTAAGATAATGGTTTGGAAATAGTGGTATTAACTAAACTACGAAAGAGAAAAAAAAGGATGCTGCAACCTCTGATTTCTTCATAAATAAAGTTTAAAAAATAAAAGAATCTATGATATTTTACGTACAAAAGCAAGTATTTTAAGCGCAATCTTATGTACTGATTACATTCCTTCCTGAAATTACTTTCGAAATACAAAGATTTACTGGCATTTTCAGCCAGTAATGTGACTTTCAGAAGCAACGAAGCGTCTTTAATTTGGATCTTGCCTCAGCAGGATTCAGCCTACATTTAGCTATTATTAAAGAGTAAATGATTTTGTTACGATCTCATACAAAAGTTTATTGCGTCAGAGAAACACCAGGAGGCTTGTAAAAGGTACAAAGCAGAAACTGCTTTGTTCAGGAGAATAAAATACAGATGAGAAGTTTTAATGATTGCTGATGTTACTAATATCAAATCGTTTCAATTACAGTTATTGCACTCATATCTTTTTACTTTTAGGTAACGTGTTTTTAGAAACATTAAATTATTTTAAGATTCTTGTTTTATTTTTTTTTCTAGTACTTCACTATTATAGAGGCGTTGGTAAGAGATTTATCTTTTTCACACATATTTTCTGGCAACCTATTCACACAAGCAATTTTTTTTCAAAATTTATTTAAGATACAAAATCTACTTATCTGTCATTATGTACAAACATAAGTAATTTATCTAATACGTGTAATCAGAAGCAATTTATATATGTACATAAACAAGCATTATTGTTCATCAGTTTTGTTTTCGTAGCCATTTATAATATAATTTGGCAACAAATCTCACTTTGTTAAACTCCGAACTGCGCAAAGCTTTTGTTAAAAAGTTCTAAGGCCGCCCTCTAAGAAAGAAGTTAGGTAACAAAAAGGTATGTTAATTACAGAATATATAATATAATTAATATTTACGTCTATTACTTATTTATGGACAACGATTCATTTGAATAGTGATAGCACGCAAAATTCTTTTAACACTGTTTTTTAACACTGCCTAACAGAGTTGAGCAGTGTTTATGATTGTAGTTTGCCTATTTGCCGTCACGTTATAATGCTTGTTTATGCGTATGTTACGGTCAATATGATTAATCCGGTCATTATTAATAATAACCGGTTATTATTAATAATGGTCGCGGTTATTATTAATAATAACCGGCCTTTGTATGTCCGATCATTATTAATAATAACCGGTTATTATTAATAATGATCGGATTAATCATATTGACCGTAACATATATATTTAAAAAATTGCTTCTGGTTACACGTATACTATTAGATAAATTTACTTCTGTTTGTACATAATAACAGATAAATCGATTCTGTATGTTAAATAAATATTGAAAAAATCGTTTGTGTGTAATGAAACAGAAAATATGTGTGAAAAAGATTCATCTCTTGTATACCTTAGGTTATCCTTTACTCTTAACTATATTTAAATGTAAGAGAATTTACAACTACATAGCTGCCAACCTCCCGGGGTTTTTTTCTTTCTTTCTTTCTCCAAGTCAGAAAAAATCATACTTTAAAACAGAAAACTTATTTAATAAATTGTATCTTGTTTCTATGAGATACTTATTAGATTGCATTTATCAAATAAATTTTCTGGTTCAAATTATATATATTTGACTTAAGGGGGGGGGGGATTAGCAGCTATGCAACTGCTATTTGAGTGGATAATAATGAATTGTTAATAAGCAAAGTTCAAGGGATTTCTGTTAGTTTGCGATTCTTCTAAGATCCCTTGTTTATTTTCTTTTCATTCGATAGCTTGTTTTTATGAAAACTTTGAACAACATCTTAAAATAATTTTCACGCTACATTAAAATTTCAAATTCCTATGTCTAACTAAAAAGAATTGAAACTTTTTTTTTTCTGCAAATGAAATACATGTTTAATATAAACCTACTTGTGATGTGGTATCCCATATATTTTTCTTAAATTAATCCTTTTCTTTAATTTTCAGTTTAAACTAACTTTTAAATACTTAGTCATTTTATCCTAACTTTTATTTCAGCTCCCGCCGTAATTTTCCTCCATTAAAAGAAAATATATTTAACATATATCCTTTATCAATAAAACTTTCTCACATAGATAGAATTCATTTAAACGATTAATCACCCTCACTAGTTATCCAGAAAAAAAAAAAGAAAAGATATAAAGATTGACTTTGGATTCGGTTTGCATTTTATTTCTCATTCCGTCCAACGTTCGTTAGAAATGTCTGTGTCTGCTTAATTTTTGAGTTTAGCCTTTTCGGTAAAATCCTAAACATTTTCCAGTACATGAGAGTTGTTTTGACTACTTCAGCTAGATTCCCAAAACTTTGCTCTCAACGTACATTTGGCATTCACATTCTTGTTGGCTCACTTTTTAGGACTGCTATTCTGGTACCCCTGTCCTGTAATTCAAAAATTCTCCTAATTGCCTAATGCGTAACTGATAATTTTTAGCTTATATGACATCATTCATTTTCATATGCTCTTTCGCCAATTTCATGTTGCCAATATGTGTATGGCATGAAAATCGACATGTGTCGGAGGGCTCATTCTCTCTCTAGCACGGCCTCGGATAAGAAGTTAATAATGTAAGTTTACGCTGCTAAAAAAATGCTCTCGGGCACCATCCCATCCCTTTATGTACGTACTTTGTAATCGTACGCTTATAATTTAAAGTTTAATAAACTAATATCGTAAAGAATCTTTTCAGAGCATTTAATTCTACAGCCTACTGTCTTTTTTATTTATGTTACTTTCAGTGGATGCATATTGAACCTGGATTATTTTTCACGCAATGTACTTTTAAACACGTAGATTTCCATTACTATACTACTGCTAATTGGTTCAAGCTTATAAATTAGTCGAGCAATAGCTAGTTTAGAAATTAACGTTGCCGAATATATATTTAAAAAATATATACATTACTGGTACATGTATTACAGATGAGCCGGGCTCGGAGTCGATTTCTATACCAGTTTTCGGATTCAGGCTCAAGGTGAAAATTTCATTTATTCACAACTTTAAACAAGTGGGAAGTATGATCGAAGATCGCACAAAGGGTTTCATGTATGCAATACTCATAAAAAAAAAAACTTTATCCTAAATGCAATTAGTTCTGTTGAAATCGGAGCATGATATGTATATATTAAAAAATGTTGTCAAATAACGATAAACCAACTGTTATGTAAACGTTTCTTTAATTCTTAAAGTTATTGTCAATTAGGTTTTTATTTCTTTACCGTAAAAATCAGGTGATTTTGACTACGATAAAAATTTATTTTCATTAACGCAAAATTAAATCGTAATTTCTGTTCTAATGTTGCAATCTTTATAAAAATTAGATTGATGGCTTCTCCGTAAAAAAAATAAAAAATAAATAGCCATATATGGCTAATTTTCAAATCAATAAATTCAATATTTCAAAAAATTTTAATAGAGCCAGAATTCTTCCAGTATAAAGAAATGCAGTTTTTGTTTCGTTCTTTTACCGCAGCGAGAATGAAAATGTTCGAGGTGCAGGTGAAAGACGAAAGCTCATTGGTCGGTTTCATCCCTCGTATCAGGGTACCATTCCAGTCAAAACTGAGCTTCTTTCTTTGTTTCAGTACAAATGTTCCTTTTTCGCTAATTGGTTTTTAATTAATATAATGCGTTAACTAAGACTTTTTCAAAATTTTATGAATTCCAGTGTGACAGTAGGCATTCAGCTGTAAGTACACAAAATTTCAAGTCTCTAACTTATACAGTTTCCGAGAACGGACTCTGTGACAGACAGACAGGCAAAGGAGTGAGACGAATAGGGCTTTGTGAGATGAACGAAACCCTAAAAAAACAAAATATATATATATATTTCTGAAACAAGAATGTAGTCTAAGTTTTTTAAAGTGTTTTACAATTCTGTAAAAATCAATTTGAAAAGGAATTGAATTTTTATTCAAGGGATATAAGAATAAATCTAATTCTAAAGCCTTTGCATGGTCAGTGTTAGTAACATAAAAAGCCGTGGGATATCCCTTGTTTATCCTCGCTTTCAGTTTCCAAAGTCCTTTCCCAAAATTACTGGAAAACGGAATTCGTGTGTTTCTACCAGAGTTTCATCATTTTTCTTCCATCCGGAAGAAACATAACGCATATGCAAATTAGGAACTGCACTAACTAGGAAAAAATAATACAAATGACGTCATTTCCGTGCAGTCATTGTAGATTTAATTTGTATAAGTGAAAATTTAAATTTTCATTTAAAGTTATGTTTTTTCATCAGTAGAGAATTACTGATTTTCTGATTTCAGTAAATACTTCGCCATTTAGATGCATTATTGCTTTATTATTACTATTATTATTATTATTATTATTATTATTATTATTATTATTATTATTATTATTATCAGGAAGATCGTGTATTTTTTCCGTTACACTCGTCAAATAAAACGTGCATTCACATTTATAAAGCTAAAGGTTACTTATAGGCTTAAGCTATTATATTGCGTGAAAGTAACGTCATTTTTTCCCCCTGATTGTCGTTTTAATGATTTATGGGCCCGAATCGGGATTGTCATTTCTTAGGATATTATTTTTTGTTTTTGTTAGGGGAACCGTCGGTAGCATAATTAATTTTCTATCTTAATAAATTGTTATATCAGTCTTCATATTTTCATCTTTCGATAATGGTAAAAAAGGTTTGTTCAGCTTACCTGAGAACTGCTTTTGCGCAAAGTAATATCCACAATAATGCACTGATATTTATCCTTTTGATTCATTGAAGTGACGCTGTATGGGAGTAATAAATAACATTATTAGAAGAAAGTAATATTGCGTGAAGTAAGAAGTAGATCCATTTTTCTTTAAATATAATATTATTATTGTAATTCTTGGCTTCATATACACATTTAAATCGCGTTTTGGAGACTGCATAAAAGTGCTCCAATTTTACATTATAGTTGGGATATATACAAGGGCGTCTTAACTGTTCGGTGACATTTTAGATTCTGAGGGATTGTTATTGAGTTCTAGCGCACGGTATCAGCTGTAGGTTGAAGTAGGGAGGTCTGTAGAATTTCTCAGCTGATCAGTTTCGACAGTCTCTGGTTTTATTCACTATGGCTTGGTTTGCAGCTGCGTTTATCACTTGAAGTACTTACAGTTAATTGGGGTGTGGTTTTTAACATGTTCTAAGTGTTCTTTCGATCGTTCAATACACGTGGAGATTATTAACGGCATAAAAAGGTTTCTCCGTCAGTTTTTTTTTTTTTTACCCGGAAGGTCCCCAGAGTTGACACGGGAAATGCCGGGCGAGTCTGCTTAGTTCATTATAGTTGATGAGTTATCGAATTTTAATGTTCGAGTTTCCTTTTTTAAAACACCCTGTAAATAGATTCTTCGAATAAACTACAAGATCCCTTCTATTAAAGCTTGTTTCAAACTATACATATTTATTGCATATTTTGAACATATCTTGTCAATTTAAAAATAAAAAAATATCTCATTGATATTGCCTAATTCATATCCTTTTTATTTTTTTAGGTAAGTGACTTACTTTTTATGCCTTCGGATTATATATGTTCTCAAATTTCTTGGTATACACATCATCATATACATATTT
Organism: Maratus michaelseni; assembly: GCA_963931845.1. Taxonomy (NCBI): domain Eukaryota; kingdom Metazoa; phylum Arthropoda; class Arachnida; order Araneae; family Salticidae; genus Maratus; species Maratus michaelseni. The sequence continues at coordinate 78,721,539 of OZ007592.1, read as the reverse complement.
AAAATGCCACGGATGCAGTTTAGTAAGTATTTTCTTTTTTTATGTTTTTTTCCTATGATTTGACTCTTCGCGCGAAATTATTATTGTTCAAATGTTTACTAACATTGAGAAAAGTAATTTTCTAGTTTTATTTTAGCTTTTTTTTTTATTGTTATTCACACATTTTTTTTTTCATCATAAAATGCTATAACTGTTTCAATAAAAGCGTTCATACTTGATTTTAGAACTCTTTACGTTTTTGAATTTATTAAAAATATTTCAAATATCTATTTACTCAAGAGGAAATATTTCAAAAACTTAACATCAATGTCAATATTTGAAGAAACCGTTAATAATGGAAGGTCGATATTTGTGAAAAGAGAGAAAAAAATATATATTTCATATCTCTTAAGTGTGTGCAACTAAGCTTGAATATGTAATTATTAATGCATAATTTTTTTTTTCATTATGATGAACAAAGATTTGACTAATGAACATTTTGACACTTAAAGTAGGAATAAAATAATATTTATGAAGGTTTTTTTTTTTTTTTTTTTTTCGTCAACATGAGGCAAATGCTGCTTTGATTGTTGATAAGATATAGTTGTATTTTTAATTAAATATTGGATGAAACGATTTAATTGAACTATTGGCCTGACTTAAAGGAACTAAAAATTTAATTCATTTCTAAAATATACGAAGTATTATGTATATAATTATAATTTCAGTTGAGTATTAGATAAAACTGGATTTAATTGAAGTATTGAACAGATTTAGAGGAATTACTTTTGAGAACTATTGGTATATGTATACAGATGTCCCAAAAACGTTGACCTCGGCTTTTATTCCTTAAATATGGATCATAGACATATAATATAAATTACAAAGTTACATTAAAAAAAATGTACAGAATTTTATGAAATTGATTAAAATTTACGGGGGATTAAATTTTAAGAAATACAAATTTAAATTTTTATACGGCCCCCGTAGAAGAAATCCCCCCCCCCCCCAACGAGTAAACTGTGTTCCATACACTAATAAGGTCATGTACACAATTTCAGCATTTTATCATAAAATGACGCAGCGATATGAAAATACACAAATGCTGACTTAAACCACTTTTCTTTGCCTGGATATGAGTTCGCAAAGGAGAAAAATATGTCGAATGATCGCGTTTCAGAGGTCGTACACAAATTACGAAAGAAAACAATCATTGCATAAATAAATAATAATTGTGCTATTTATTGGTACAAAAGAATCTAAACTGTGTAAAAATAATAACTTTACATTTTAATTTATGATTAACCCCTCACCAACTTTGTTTAATCTAACTTTTTATGATAAAGTACTGAAATTTTGTACATGACCTTATTAGTGTATAAGGCACATTTTACTCATTAGGAAATTTTTTGTACGGGAACAGTATAAAAATTGAATTCTTGTATTTTTTCAAATTTAATTCCCTGTAAATTTTAATCGATTTCATAAAATTCAAATTTTTACACAACTTTGTAATTTATAATATATGTCTATGATCAATATTTAAGGAATAAAAGCCGAGGTTAATGTTTTTGGCATATCCTGTATACTTGCAATCATGGGCGTTCGCAGGATTTTCGTTAGAGAAGAGAGGGACAGTGAAAATACCTTTACCCTATCTTTGTCCGCTCCCCCACCCCCGAAAAAAAAACAGTTCTGGGAAAAAATTTCAAAATAATGACCAGTATTCAAAATATGTTGTTCCTAGACACAATGTGAAAAGGGATGACCCCCCCCCCCCACTACCACCACCACCACCACCACCCCTCCTGCCGAAGTGGCAAAGGATGCAGCTGAAAACCTATAATGCCCCCTTCCACCTGATTTCACCCCCCCCCCCTAAAAAATCCTGGCTACGGGATTGAATTTTGTAACTCTTATTGTTTATTATCATTATCTTAGAAGACTGGACAACCGTTGTTATGGTAAGCAGTGTTAGTGAATGAAAAGGGTCAAGCTAAAATAAAATTACAGTTTACACTTGTAACGAAATATAATGATAAAATAATAATAATAAAGCAAAACTATAATAAAATGAAATTGCAATCGTGCAATAATCTTTTCAATCACAATCACAAGCAGTATTTTATCTTTACATAATCTCAGTGGTTATTTTTAATTCTTACTTACCCTCCCCAGACCCCCCGTCGTATGCCCATGTTATTAATTCTTATGAAGCATGAAATAAAATTGATTTTAATTCAAATCTTGAATTGACTAAGAGAAGCTAAAAAGGTTTAGCTCGACCTCAAAGAGTAATATCGCTTGGCATTAACATGACAGTATTTTTTTATTTCCTCCTTTAATTAAAATACTTCCATCTTTTTGACTACCTTTATTTACACTGTTTAACCTTTCACCTTTTTATTTTTTTTCTTTATACAAAAGAGAAAAGTAAACCTTTTCACGTATCAGCTTTTATTCGTATTAATTTCTTTGGATAATTTAACTTTTTTTTTAAATATTTTAATTATGTTGGGAAATTGAATATTAATAATAGAATAGAAATATGTTTAGAAAGGAAAGTTATTTAGTAATTTCTATAAAATATTTTTGATAATATTGTCTTGAAATCTCGGAAGCTAAAAATTTTGGACTCGATCAGAGAAGTAATATCATTTGGTATGCTCTAACTTCTAACATATCTATTTTTTATTTCCCCCCTTCAATTCAAATACTTCTTTTCTTCTTCATTACCTTTGTTTTAACTGATTAAACCTTTCACCTTTTTGACTTTTCTTTTCCTTTATGCCGAAAATAAAAGTATAACTTCACGTATCAGCTTTTTTCCCTCTTAATTTCTTTCCATAATTTTGCTTTTTTTTTTTTCTTTAATTATATTCTGAAACTGAACATTCATAATAGAATAGGAAAGGAAAATGATTTAGTAATTTCTATACAATATTTTTTATAATACTGAATTGAAATCTCGGATCGACTAAAGGAGCTAAAAATTTTTAACTCGATCGGAGAAGTAATATCATTTGGTATGGACTAACATATCTGCTTTTTATTTTTTCCTTCAATTCAAATACTTCTTTCTTCTTTACTACCTTTATTTTTACTGATTGACCTTTCACCTTTTCAGGATTTTTTTTTCTTTATACGGAAAAGAAAAGTAAACCTTCACGTATCATTTTTTTCCCCTCTTAATTTCTTTCTATAATTTTATTAAAAGTAAAAAAAGCAATCGTTTAGAAAGGAAAATGATTTAGTAATTTCTATAAAGTGTTTTTGATAATACTGAATGGATATCTCGGGAGCTAAAAAAATTGAACTCGATCGGAGAAGTGATATCACTTGGTATACACGAACATATCCACTTTTAATTTCCCCTTTCAATTCAAATTCTTCATTCTGCTTGACTACCTTTGTATTCTCTGATTAACCTTTCACCTTTTCGGGGTTTATTATTATTATTATTATTTATACACAAAAATAATAAGAAAACTTCACATATCAGCTTTTTTTCCTTTTAATTTCTTTCAACAATTTTTTTTTCTTTCCTTAATTATATTCTGAAATTGAATATTCATAATAGAATATGAATACAGTTAGAAAGCAAAATGATTTATTGATTTCTATAAAATATATTTTATAATACTGAATTGAAATCTCAAATCGACTAGAGGAGCTAAAAATTTTGAACTTGATCGGAGAAGTAGTATTATTTTGTATGCACAAACATATCTACTTTTTATTTTCCCCCTCAATTCAAATACTTCATGCTTCATCTTACCTTTATTTTCACTGATTAACCTTTCACCTTCTAAACCTTCACGTATCATCTCTTTTTTCCTCTTAATTTCTTTCAATAATTTTGCTTTTTTCTTTGTCTGAAATTGAATATTCATAATAAAATGGGAATACATTTATAAAGAAAAATTATGTAGAAATTTCTATACACCATTATTTTATAATACTGAATTGAAATTTCGGATCGACTAAAGGAGCTAAAAATTTTGAACTTGATCGGAGAAGTAATATAAAATATGCATGCACTAATATATATGTTCTTTATTTTGCCCTTCAACTAAAATATTTTAATATCTTTGACTTTTCTATTCCTTCATTACATCTATAAAAAGAAAAGTACCATAAGCCAGTTTCTCTTTTGATCTTATATTTTTTTATTTCCCATGACATTGCTTTTTATTCTTTTATTATTCTCGGAAATTGGATTTTTGTTTACGAATGGAAAAGAATTTGGTTTTATTTTGAATAATTAAATCTCTAATATTTATGATTTTGCAATTTTGTTCTTTGATTTCATTTTTAACAGTATTTCGAATGGACCTATATTATGTGTTAAAATTTTGTGAAGGGTTTTCTTTCATTAAGAAATAGTTTGAGATAATTTTATAACTTTTATTGAATACAATTTTGTAAATGGGCCTTAAAAATGAATCAATTTTTACCTAGTGTAATTTTTATCCGTATAGTATATTCCCAAGTGATGATAATAAAATAACTAAATTATTAATAGTTGCTAAAAGCAAATGAATAAATCCCTTTTGATAAGAAACACAGCTCAACAATGTTCAGCATTACTGCTGAAACTAAACTTTTAAACTTTTTGCAAAATCTTTAATTTTTCCATTCTAGATTATAAATATATATTCTTACGCAACATTATACCGAAACAGAACACATTTTTTTATCGCGCTAATGTTTCAGAAGGGGGAAAAAACCCTTCCCAATAATGAATAATGTCTTGTCATATTTCTCTTAATTATTATTCTACTCTTAAATATTCTCCTATTTATTATTCATCCTTCAAAGATTGTTCGTCTTATATTATGAGACTTATGAATATCTGAAAAATGAAATACTGAACAGAAAGGATTTATCATTCCTAACATTTAATTAATCTTAATTATCAGCCATTTGATATAATATTGCTTTTCGCCGCATGCAATACTAAACTAGTCGTTGGGGGCCACCGTAATACTTACCCATCATGGATATGCATGATATAAAATATGAAAATAAAACATATGTAAACTACTTATAAAATGCACTGCAATTCGAATAAAATCGTTGCTTGATGACGTCCTAAACATTAAATGCTCTATTACTGATTTGCGTAAAAGAAATACCCTTATAACTCCAAAATTGATAATCCTATTAACTAACAGTTTACTGCGTCGGATTAAGCGTCTCATTTCCAATTAAAATATATCTTTGCATTGCAATTTCAAGGAAATACAGGGTCATGAAAAATCGAAGAGTGTGGGAAATAGGTTTACCAATATCTCGGCAACTCATTATCCGATCGACTTCATGCTTTATGCAAAATTTATGTTTTTTCATTGTCTTTTATATTCACTCCTTAAAATAAACAATTTCGAAAATTTTTATGTACCTTTTACCAGAACTAATATTTCGAGAGTCCGAAAAAAGTAGTTCCGGACAATCGAAGTTACTGAAATTCAATAAGCCTTTTTCCCAGTATTACATACTAAGTACATACCGAACTTCAAGTCTCTATCTCAATTTGTTCGGGAGATAGAGCGTTTACAGACACACACACACAGGCAGACGCACGGCATTTTTTTTTTCTAAAAATATGTTTTTCGGAATCTCCAGTGTCTAAAACGTGTAAATCCGTCACAAAAAATTTTTTTCGATTTTCAAAACGATTACAAGATTTACCCTAGATTACCCTATACTACGTATGATGGGTAAGTATTAGGAAATTATCCAGCACAGAAAGGAAACACAATAATGACCATGCAATTTCTAATCTTTAAAAAAAATTAAAAAAAGCTACTTACCACCGCAAACTCATTTGATTTAAAATTTTGAAACTTTCCACCCAGTTGTTGAGTTATTACTCAACAACTAAAATTGCAAATAAAATTTCAAGTAGTTTCAGTAGATTTAACTCATCTGAATTTTTACAGAGCAACCTCCAATATGCAGCATTAAATGTCATTTCCTTATGTGCCCCCTGTGCCTCCCCCTTAGCACAAAATTGGCTCTTAAAAATTTACCATCTAAATATATATACGATAAATTTGTTGTTTAAATTATTAAAAACTATTATATATTACTAAAAATTGAAAAAGCAAAGACTTTTCATAAATTAAGAAAGTCCTTTTGAGGTTAGAAACTCCACATAAATGCTTATATGAAAATATTTCAATTTGTAAAAGTACTTACTGTTAATCCATTCTGAAAGAAAATTTATGCAAAAGATTAAAAAATATTCCCATTAGTTTATTATACCAAGTGATTAAAAATCGATGTCTTCTTGATTATCTATTAAGCCGCTGATGATAGAACTTCCAATTGCAAAAATTGTGCAAATCAAGTACAGCTTTTAGATATGGAATTTGTTTTATAAAGAGTTGTATACATATTAAAATACGAAATTTTATTATTTATAAGATCCATGGGTCCTTATTTCTTAGAAGAATGTTGACCTCCGTTTAGGGAAAACATTTAAAAAATCCCATTCTGTTACGACCAAACTTGTCGAATTATGACACTTTGAATTTTATGAAATTTCAACGTTTACCTGCACTTAAAGTGCTTATTTCTGTTTTTAGTGCCAGGAAACACTGAAATAATTTCATAAAATTCAAAGTATCATAATTTAGTAAATTTCGGTTGAAAAAAAAAATATATATGTATATATATATTTTAATGTCCTTCTTAAACGAAGGACTCTTTTCTAAATATAACTTATAGGACCCATTATAGAAGCCGTATAAAAAGTAAATTTCGCGTTTTAATATGTATAAAGCCCCTTATAAAACAGATGTCATGTCTGAAATCTATAGTGGATTTGTATACTTTTTGTAATTGGAAGTTTGTTTCTATCATCAGTGGTTTAGGAGATAATTGAACTAACATGTATTTTTAATCGTTCTGGTATATATCACTTTGAAGGTGGGTAAGGGCAAAAAAAAGTTAAAGCCTAGGGACCCGGGAGCTAGTTGATCATTGACACATTACATGAGTCAAAATGTTTCAATAAAACTTTAACATAAACCATACCCATACTTTTATATGAGAGACTTTGAATGACTCGAGACTGAGGAGAAGGGGGAGGAAGTGGCGGTGGTGGTGGTGGGGAGGGGGGTGCATTATTTTTTTAGATCATTATTACCACTGAGATAATTATTAATTTAATTGTTGATTTCGTGATAATGCCATTCATAAATAATTTAAACGATTAATTATTCTTATCTATTTTTTCTTCTTAATTATTGACAGTCACAATTCCTCAGGTTACGATTAATTGCCAAAAATTAATGACACCTTCCATAATTTTTGAATCGCTACGTCACTGATCTCCATTCTTGAATCAAATACATTCTCACGCAACACTATACCGAAACAGAACACTTTTTTTTTTTCCATGCTAATATTTCAAAAGAAGAAAAAAAAAATCAACTTCCAAATAATGAATTCCCATCCTGTCATATTTCTCATAATTATTATTCTTGTGCTAAATAGTCCCCTATTTATTATTCATTATTCAAAAAATGTTCATCTTATATTATGAGACTTATGAATTTCCGAAAAAGAAAATACTGAACAGAAAGAGTTTATCATTCCTAACATTTATGTCAGTTATTTGATATAATACCTTTCGCTGCATAAAATATTAATTGAGAAATTATTCAGCACAGAGAGAGAAACACAATAACGTCCATATGATCTGTAATCTTAAAAACAAAGAGCTACCCAACACCGGAAGTGCAGATAATGCTACCATACACGCGTCTTATATTAACATCTCCTTCTCAAGTGGCACCACTTGAAACAGTGTGCACAAAAAAGGCCAGAGAAGGGTCCTTACATCTTTTTAATCTCGGTTTTGGGGACGGTTCGTTACAAAGATATATCCTCTCGTCGCCGATGTAATTTTATGAATCAACATCGGCGTCTTGTATTATTGAAGGCATCGAATTTCTCAAGAATTTATTTAATGATGGTTTTATTAACGGGATAGCCGTGAAAGAATGTGCGGAATTTATGGTATGGGAACTGTGAGGAAACGCTACTATTAAAAGAATGCTCCACAAATTGCATTAAATATAATGATGGTGTTGCGATTGATTTGCTCAAATATTCTTATGAACTGAATTTCTCCGTAAATAAATTTTCCAGCGAACTGTAACATGACACGTTAAATAGAATTTTTGTTTGTTTATTCCTTATTTTATTACTTTTATTTATTAATTCTCTTGCTTCGACAATTCTTGATATCTAGCACAACTTCAAAAATACAATTCAAGTGTCTGTGTTCAATAATTTCTTTAATGATGTTTTAATTAACAGATAGCCGTGAAAGAATGTGCGGAATTTATGGTTTGGTGAGTTGTGAGGAAACGCTACTATTAAAAGAATGTTCCACAAATTGCATTAAATAAAATAATGATGGTGTTGCGATTGATTTGCTCAAACATTCTTATGAACTGAATTTCTCCGTAAAAAAAAAATTTCCAGCGAACTGTCACATGACACGTTAAATAGAATTTTTGTTTGATTATTCCTTATTTTATTACTTTTATTTATTAATTCTCTTGATTCAACAATTCTTGATATCTAGCACAACTCCAAAAATAAAATTAAGGTGTCTACACTCTAAAAACGACATTTTCAAAACTGAGCAAAAAATACTCAAATCTGAGTATGTCGCAGAGTCCAAATGGCTCCGAATCAAAATTACTCAAGTTTAAAACATGTATATACTCATTTCTGAAAACATGCACACACTCAAGAATAAAACATCATGTGCTCATATTTGTGTAAGTCCATGTTTCAAAAATGAGTGTGAACTGGCTTCTATATGTGCTCATTTTTGAGTATGTCCATGTTTCAAAAATGAGTTTGAAATGATTCTATTCATTTTTGTGTGTGTGTGTTTCAAAACTGAATACGAAGTGACCTCTATGTGCTCAGTTTTGAGTATGTCCATGTTTCAATATTCTGAGTATTTCTGGTATTTCAGGATTGAAAGCATTGGGTCGTCCTATTTGAAACAGAAAGTTTCATAAAAAAAATGAAAACATCGATTTACTCAGATTTGAAAGTGTCATTTTTCTCAGTGTATGTTCAATAATTTCTGTAATGGTGGTTTATTAGCGGGGCAGCCGTGTAAAAATGCGTGTGTTTCATGTGCGGAATTTATGGTATGTTGAGTTGTGAAGAAATTCTACTATTAAAAGAATGTTCCACAAATTGCATTAAATAAAATAATGATGGTGTTGCAATTGATTTGCTTAAATATTCTTATGAACTGAATTTCTCCGCAAAGAAATTTTTCAAGCGGACTGTAACATGACACGTTAAATAGAATTTTTGCTTGTTTATTCCTTATTTTATTACTTTTATTAGGTATCTTTCAATACAAAAAAAGTATAAAGCTACCTATTGCAGCCGTTCGGAGAAAAGCAGTTCCGGAAAATTTCGATATATTTTCACCGATCATGACCCCCAGACCCCAAAACCACCCTCCGTTCAAATGTTGATTTATATATATATATATATATATATATATATATATATATATATATATATATATATATATATATATCTGAGCTATGTCATACGATAACGCTCGTATTTATAAATGAATTTTGGTGAAACTAATTGTGTGTATTAAGCTCACCAATGTCTCGACGGAGTTCGTTGTTCGTTGGCCAGCTTGGTACGCCATTTTGTTTCAAGATGGCGGCCACTTAAAAATTTAAAACTAAAATAAATATACAAAAAAGTTAAAAATTCAAATTTATTTTTTAATTAAGTGTTAGGCCTCGATACGAGGATTCCAGAGCATTTTCTGGTTTACCTCTATCTTAAAAAATGGCTGAGATAGAGCAGTTTGAAATTCTAAGGTGGCTGACATTTTGAAACAAAACAGCACATTAACGCGATTACTCGCAAATTATTAATCATAAGCATAAAACTATATATTCATATCCGTTAGCGCCAAATTCTCGCCAAAATTGGCGACATTTGGCAAAATATCGCCAAATTTGGCGACCAAAATAAGTCTTCATAAATGAAGCCAATTTGGCTATTGCTCAATAATTTGGCGAATTTCTTATTCAAATTCAGTATTAACGAATCTTTTGTAACCGTTTCTTTGCATTTTAACTTGCTGTTTTCGTGTAACATTAGCTAAAATTTTAAAACGAAGATATAGGAAAGCTACCTTTTCCTCCCGGTACAGGCCGGAAGGACTTTTTATTAATTCTCTTGCTTCGAAAATTCTTGATAACTAGCACAACTTCAAAAAAAGTCCTTCCGGCCTGTACCGGGAAGAAAAGGTAGCTTTCCTATATCTTCGTTTTAAAATTTTAGCTAATGTTACACGAAAACAGCAAGTTAAAATGCAAAGAAACGTTTACAAAAGATTCGTTAATATTGAATTTGAATAAGAAATTCGCCAAAATATTGAGCAATAGCCAAATTGGCTTCATTTATGAAGACTTATTTTTGTCGCCAAATTTGGCGATATTTCGCCAATTTTGTCGCCAATATCGCCAATTTTGGCGCTAACGGATATGAATATATAGTTTTATGCGTATGATTGGGAAAATTATTACAACAATGAAAGAAAATAATTTGCGAGTAATCGCGTTAATGTGCTGTTTTGTTTCAAAATGTCAGCCACCCTAGAATTTCAAACTGCTCTATCTCAGCCATTTTTTAAGATAGAGGTAAACCAAAAAACGCTCTGGAATCCTTGTATCAAGGCCTAAAACGTAATTAAAAAATAAATTTGAATTTTTAATTTTTTTGTATATTTATTTTAGTTTTAAATTTTTAAATGGTCGCCATCTTGAAACAAAATGGCGGACCAAGCTGGCCAACGAACTCGGTCGAGACATTGGTTAGCTTAATACACACAATTAGTTTCATCAAAATTGATTTATAAATACGAGCGTTATCGTATGACATAGGTCAGATATATATATATATATATTAGGGTGGAGCGAAAAAAATTAATTTTTTTTTACAAAAAACGGGTAGGTGCCAAAAGTTGCCTTTATACTAGTACATCAAATATCTGGAATTTTACCGCTGAAAAAAAATGGCTTGAGTCTGCGCTTTTGGTCCAAATGTCGAAATTTTGGGTAAAATTTGACAATTTTTCAAAAATAATAAAAATTTTCTGTAGAACTGATTATGATTTAATAGTGTCATTTGAACTTTTATTAATAAAGATTTAAAATATTGAAACGATAAAACGATATCTTTATTATTTTTAACTGGGCAAAATTGACAAATTTCGGTAAAAAAGGGGCGTTCCCATTCTGGTACACCATACAACGACTCGTTGAAAAAAAAAGTAATAGAAGGAAGATTAAATAAAGAAGCACCGCAATTAGAACATGCTGCATGTGAAATTGAAATAATCGAATCAGTATGCAATGATTCAATAATTGATACAATTGAATTCCCATCTTCATCCTCCTATACCGAAACTCGAATGAAGTTTGAAATTTTTCCTAGAGCATGTGATATCTATAGAATTTCTGATCGGTCTGCTGCAGTTCTTGCTTCAGCGGTTCTTCAGGATTGTGTATGTACAGCAAATGACACTGGAAAACATAATGTACCTGTACCCGTTACAGATAGAAGCAAGGTAAGGCGGGAAAGCCAATCGGCTTGTTCGTCTCAGCGTAAAGAACAGAACCCTAAAACAGAAATAAGAGCCTTACATTTCGACTCTTGAAAAGATGACACAATGTGTACAGAAAAGAGAACTGATAAACATGCGTATCATAGAATTATGAAAGAAGAACGTGTTACTATCTTAGAAGAGCCTGGCTCCCAAATATTTGGGGACTAATTATGCCTAACATTTCCTCATCTGCGGCATCAAAAGATTTTTTTAAATGCATATCAAAGTTTTTAAAAGATGAAAATATTGATTTGTCCAGCCTCTCCTGCTTGAGTTGTGATGGGTGTCCGGTGTCCTGTGAATACGGGGAAGCATACTGAAGTAATCCGCCATATGGAAGAGAAGCTTGAAAGACCATTGCAATGGATCATATGCCAGCTCCAGTTAAATGAATTGCCTCTGCATCATTTATTTGTTAGGCATGATCGATGGGAAAACTTCTGGCCCAAATGTATTAGGGAAATCCTTGTCCACGTGCCATTCACTCCCTATTGAAGTTTTTGAACCTATAAAGAGTAATTTAGAAAAGATATTTCCTGAAATCGATGAAAAGGCACTCAGCGCAGACCAGAAATACCTGCTGGAGATTTGCAGAGCTATTTCATCAGGATATTGCTCTAAAGAACTAGCGAATAGGAGCCCAGGAAAATTGTCCCATGCAATATGGCTCACAACTACGAATATAATCCTTCACCTTAATTATTCGCATTGACTGCGCATCAGAGTCTCTATTTTCACTCACAAAGTATGTTATCTAAGTTTATGCCCCAGGATGGTTTACCATCAAATGTAATCCAGAGCTAAAGAATGTATTTAAAACCTTATGGAAAACTACTCGGCTACTAAACAACACAGCAAACGCCATAAAACAAATAGTTAAAACAGTTATTCAGGACAATGGCACACTTAGAGCAAATTCTGATTGCAATCACATTAAACAACTAGCTGTTCATCCCATAATAAATGCAAGAGGTAGAATAAATGATGAGATACGCAAATTTGAAATACTGACAATCAACATTGAAGCAGATGATTATATAAATCTAATTGATTGAAAAATTATTGCGGTAACAGGACCCCCAATCACTATGCGTTTATCGAATGCAAGTTTGTTGAAGATAATAGACGGCTGTATAGATTCCCGTACTAACACCCCCAATGAGTTACTTTGCATGCCTTCTCATACTCAAGCAGTAGAAAGATACGTGAAGGAAGTCACAGTCAGTATCCTCCAAAGTCTGTGGATACGAAAGAAGAGATGAATACACCAAGACTAGGTTGATATACAGAAAACTCGTACCAGTCTGATAAAAAATCACAATTCATTGTATAAATAAAACATTGTGCTCAGATGGTAGGGTGGTTGTGCTGGTTACGTGTGGGACATGATATGCACCCACCTCTACTCCTGGGTAGGTGTAAAAGCAACTAGCGAAAAGCTGCATTCAAAACAACGATTCGTTGTATGCTGTACCAGAATGAAAACGCCCCTTTTTTACCGAAATTTGTCAGTTTTGCTCCAGTTATACAGAATAAAGATATCATTTTATCGTTTCAATATTTTAAATCTTTATTAATAAAGGTTCAAATGACACTTTTAAATCATAACCAGTTCTACAGAAAATTATTTTTTTTTTTTTGAAAAATTGTCAAATTTTACCCAAAATTTCGACATTTGGACCAAAAGCGCAGACTCAAGGCATTTTTTTTCAGCGGTAAAATTTCAGGTATTTAATGTACTAGTATAAAGGCAACTTTTGACACCTACCCGTTTTTTGTAAAAAAAAATTCACTTTTTTCGCTCCACCCTAATATATATATATATACAGTGGAACTTCCATTTAACGAAGTCTCATCGTTACACTTAAAAACTTCGTTATGAAGAAAATTCGTTAAATAGAAATCAACTTAAATTCATGAAATTTTTTCTTGAGATATGAGAAACAGGTATTGGATTCAGAAGCATTTGATTCAGTTTTAATTATGAAGCCGTCTTTTACAAAACAGTTGTGTATGGTCGATAAAATCACGTCACATTCCCAAGCTTTCATCAGCTCTGATACACAGAATCTCAAACTAATGTTTTCACTACATCGGATTTTTTCTGTCTTTTTCGATAATGTATTCGATAATGCAAGATTTTTTATTTTTCCTTAGACTAATGATTGAAGTTTAGCTGTATTGGCAGGAACAAAAATAATTTTGATGTTCTTCGATTTGTATTTTGAAGCACGTTCGTTTGGATGTACAAAGCAATTGTCTATCAGCAATGGAGGGTCAGAATGGTACCTGTCCGACTCTAATAGATATTTTTTGTTTCAATGCATCTGACGCAATTGCGACACCTCATCTTCTATATCATTGAAGGTAAAAAGGGGATTTTGACTTCCCCCAACTGTCAGCGCTGGAGTCTCAGAATGGGAGAATAGTGATAACAAGTGTTTTCCTTAGTGTGAAAAAAATTGTTTTATTTAGCACCAAGCAGAATGGAAATTATTTAAATGTGTTCATTTTCATACAATCGAATCCGCTGAAATAAATTTGCATATCCTTCGAACAGCAATCGCTTAGTTTGAATTCTGTACACGTACAAAAGTGGAATAAACTTCGTTATATAGAATATATTTTTCTTAATATGGAGATTAATTTACATGCTAATGGTGTTCAAAGTCAAAGTTCTGCAGAAAATTTCGTTAAGTAGAAAACTTCGTTAAATAGGGACTTCGTTAAAGGGAAGTTCCACTGTATATATAAATCAACATTTGAACGGAGGGTGGTTTTGGGGTCTGGGGGTCATGATCGATGAAAATATATCGACATTTTCCGGAACTGCTTTCCTCCGAACGGCTGCAATAGGTAGCTTTATAATTTTAGGTAGCTTTCAATACAAAAATGCATAAAGCTACCTATTGCAGCCGTTCGGAGGAAAGCAGTTCCGGAAAATTTCGATATATTTTCACCGATCATGACCCCCAGACCCCAAAACCACCCTCCGTTCAAATGTTGATTTATATATATATATATATATATATATATATATATATATATCTGACCTATGTCATACGATAACGCTCGTATTTATAAATCGATTTTGATGAAACTAATTGTGTGTATTAAGGTTACCAATGTCTCGACCGAGTTCGTTGGCCAGCTTGGTCCGCCATTTTGTTTCAAGATGGCGGCCATTTAAAAATTTAAAACTAAAATAAATATACAAAAAAATTAAAAATTAAAATTTATTTTTTAATTACGTGTTAGGCCTTGATACAAGGATTCCAGAGCATTTTTTTGGTTTACCTCTATCTTAAAAAATGGCTGAGATAGAGCAGTTTGAAATTCTAGGGTGGCTGACATTTTGAAACAAAACAGCACATTAACTCGATTACTCGCAAATTATTTTCTTTCATTGTTGTAATAATTTTCCCAATCATACGCATAAAACAATATATTCATATACGTTAGCGCCAAAATTGACGACATTGGCGACAAAATTGGCAAAATTGGCGACAAAATTAGCAAAATTAGTGACATTTGGCGAAATATCGCCAAATTTGGCGACCAAAATAAGTCTTTATAAATGAAGCAAATTTGGCTATTGCTCAATAATTTGGCGAAATTCTTATTCAAATTCAGCATTAACGAATCTTTTGTAAACGTTTCTTTGCATTTTAACTTGCTGTTTTCGTGTAACATTAGCTAAAATTTTAAAACGAAGATATAGGAAAGCTACCTTTTCTTCCCGGTACAGGCCGGAAGGACTTTTTTGTATTGAAAGCTACCTAATAAAATTAAGGTGTCTATGTTCAATAATTTCTTTAATGATGATGTATTAACGGGACAGCCGTGAAATAATGCGTGTGTTTCATGTGCGAAATTTATGGTATGTTGAGGAATGTTCGACAAATTGTATTAAATATAATAGTGATAGTATTGCTATTGATTTGCTCAAATATTTCTATGAACTAAATTTCTCTCTAAAGAATTTTTTCAGTGGACTATAACAGAAAGAACTTTTGTTTGTTTATTCATTGTTTAAATTTTAGTCATTGCTTATTTCTCTTGCTTCGACAAATGTTGATATCTAACACAACTTCAGAAATAAAATTAAGATGCATGTCTAAGTTCAATAATTTCTTTAATGATGGTTTATCAACGGGACAGCCGTGAAAAAATGCGTGTGTTTCTTGAGCGGAATTTGTGGTATGCTGAGTTGTGAATAGACGCTACCATTAAAAGAATGTTCAACAAATTGTTTTAAATATAATAATTCTGATGTTGCTATTAACTTGTTCAAATATTCCTGTGGACTAAATTCCTCTATAAAGGACTAAATTCCTCCTATATAAAGAATTTTTTCAGTGAACTATAACATGATACGTTACAAAGAACTTTTGTTTGTTTATTTATTATTTTGAGACTTTTATTTGTTGTTTATTCTCTTGCTTCGATAAATGTTGATATTTAATACAACTTCGGGAATAAAATTTAGGTGGCTAAGTTCAATAAAAAGTTTTCAAGAATTTCTATAATGATGGTTTATTAACAGGACAGTTGTGAAAGAATGCATATGTTTTATGTGCGGAATTTGTGGTATGTTGAGTTGTGAATAGACACTACCATTAAAAGAACGTCCAAAAAATTGCATTGATGGTGTTGCGATTGATTTGCTCTCTCAAATGTTCTTATGAACTGAATTTCTCTGTAAAAAAATTTTTTTAGTGAACTGTAACATAACACGTTACGTAAACATTTTGTTTCTTCATTCATTATTTTAAGATTTTTATTTGTTTTATTTATTCTCTCGCTTCCACAAATCTTGATATCTAGCACAATTTCAAAAATAAAATTAAGATGCATGTCTAAGTTCAATAATTTCTTTAATGATGGTTTATTAACGTGGCAGCCGTGGAAAAATGCGTGTGTTTCATGAGCGGAATTTGTGGTATGTTGAATTCTGAACAAACGCACTATTAAGAATGTTCGACAAATTGTTTTAAATATAATAATGCTGATGTTGCTATTAATTTATTCAAATATTCCTGTGGACTAAATTCCTCTGTAAAGAATTTTTTCAGTGAACTATAACATGATACGTTACAAAGAACTTTTGTTTGTTTATTTATTATTTTGATACTTTTATTTGTTGTTTATTCTCTTGCTTCGATAAATGTTGATATTTAATACAACTTCGGAAATAAAATTTAGGTGGCTAAGTTCAATAAAAAGTTTTCAAGAATTTCTATAATGATGGTTTATTAACAGGACAGTCGTGAAAGAATGCATATGTTTTATGTGCGGAATTTGTGGTATGTTGAGTTGTGAATAGACACTACCATTAAAAGAACGTCCGAAAAATTGCATTGATGGTGTTGCGATTGATTTGCTCTCTCAAATGTTCTTATGAACTGAATTTCTCTGTAAAAAAATTTTTTTAGTGAACTGTAACATGACACGTTACGTAAACATTTTGTTTCTTCATTCATTATTTTAAGATTTTTATTTGTTTTATTTATTCTCTCGCTTCCACAAATCTTGATATCTAGCACAATTTCAAAAATAAAATTAAGATGCATGTCTAAGTTCAATAATTTCTTTAATGATGGTTTATTAACGTGGCAGCCGTGGAAAAATGCGTGTGTTTCATGAGCGGAATTTGTGGTATGTTGAATTCTGAACAAACGCACTATTAAGAATGTTCGACAAATTGTTTTAAATATAATAATGCTGATGTTGCTATTAATTTATTCAAATATTCCTGTGGACTAAATTCCTCTGTAAAGAATTTTTTCAGTGAACTATAACATGATACGTTACAAACAACTTTTGTTTGTTTATTTATTATTTTGAGACTTTTATTTATTGCTTATTCTCTTGTTTCGATAAATGTTGATATTTAACACAACTTCGGAAATAAAATTTAGGTGGCTAAGTTCAATAAAAAGTTTTCAAGAATTTCTATAATGATGGTTTATTAACAGGACAGTCGTGAAAGAATGCATATGTTTTATGTGCGGAATTTGTGGTATGTTGAGTTGTGAATAGACACTACCATTAAAAGAACGTCCGAAAAATTGCATTGATGGTGTTGCGATTGATTTGCTCTCTCAAATGTTCTTATGAACTGAATTTCTCTGTAAAAAAATTTTTTCAGTGGACTGTAAACATGACACCTTACATAGACATTTTATTTCTTCATTCATTATTTTAAGATTTTTGTTTGTTTTATTTATTCTCTTGCTTCCACAAATCTTGATATCTATAGCACAACTTCAGAAATAAAATTAAGATGCATGTCTAAGTCCAATAATTTCTTTAATGATGGGTTATCAACGTGGCAGCCGTGAAAAAATGCGTGTGTTTCATGAGCGGAATTTGTGGTATGTTGAGTTGTGAACAAACGCTACTATTAAAAGTTTGTTCCACAAATTGTTTCAAATACAACTAGGGGATTCTACACCCTGCTCGCTAACGCTCCCCAACTCCCGTGAATTGCGTCGAATTTTTCTGAGTATGCGCTTATGGAGACCTTCCTTGTAAGTTCAGAAGGGATGTCTTTATATACATAAAAGAGAAATATTTTTTCTCTTTTCGTGAATTATATATCTCCCTTCGCCTTAAAACACCCTCAAAATTCGGTCTACACCAATAACTAATATATGGCCAAAATGCTGGATGCTTCCGCAATGACTCTTATTATAAAGTCTTTCTTCTTGAAAAAAGGGTTACCACAGCATCTATTATAATATATATCTACATTTATGCAGCGAACATTCGGGCTATATTTTTACATATACATCTTCAAAAAAAAATAATAATTTTCTTTAAAGAGAAGTTACTGTATGAATATACAGAAACATAAGCACATAAAGGAGAGTTTACTTACCTAATTCTCGCCAGTTACGTGCTATTTCCTTTCTTTTTCATTCCATGTAAAATAATATGGAACATCTCTCGTGAGAATAAAGAGAGGAATTGCATTGCACGAGGAAATGGCGAGTTACATTACTTTTGAGAAATGACAAAGATGAGAAATTAATCAATGTTCCGGTCGGAATCCATTTAAAAGAGGAAGGAGTTTCAGGTTTGTGTGCATGATCAGTTTTACATGGATGACTCGCGTGTTTAAATGTCATTTTGCATGAATAACTGATTGTTTCGTAGAATTAATTCTCTTTTTAAATGGAAGGAATTTTAAAAGCAAATATAAAAAGAAATTTAATTTAATGAAATATATATATATATATATATATTTTAATTAAACTAGTAGATGGCAAATAGTTTAAAAGGTCTACATACTGTGCAAATCGTAAAAAAAAATATCGTAGCCCTTCTTTCACAAAAATATCATCAACAATTGTGTATGTGTGTGTTATGTTGTTGTTAGTAAATGTAATATGCGCAAATTTCAATAAATAAAGTGAAAAATATTTTTATGCAATTTTCAAAAAGTATTCATATTAAAGTCTAAAATATTGCAACAAGAATTGTATAGAGTTGTTATGCATATATAATTAATATAAACATAATTTTTCCTGTTATTACTGCATTTTATAATTTCCTGCAACTCTTTGCGTTATTTATTGGATGAGTCTTGTATTTCATTTCACTCAGCAGGACATCGTATGAAAGAATATGAAACTGCTTAATAATATAAAACAGACTGTCTGGAATGCATCATAACCTCAAAAATGTGCGAATTGGCTAAGCCGTGTTAGCTTAATGTTAATAGATCTCCAAATAAAGACCACGAAAGAAAATGGTTAAAGGCATTAGATTTTCGCTTTTTTTTTTTTTTTTTTTTTTTTTTTTTTTTTTTTTTTTTTTCCACGAACAAAAGTGGAATGTTTGAAAAATAAAATTGGTTATGAGTGGTTTTGAATGTGTTGTAGGTATGAATTCATCTGAGAATCTTGATACTGCTCCCTGGAATCCACCCTCAGTGCATTAAATAATTTTTAAAGGGAACCAGCTAACGGCAATTCTCACTATATTAAAAAACACACACACACATCTAAAAATATCAGGACATCTGTGTGAGCATTGCTACTGAAGTATCTCTTGAGTTTTTACGCGCCTTGGAGAAACAGAACTTCACAAGAGCATCTTTCATCCTTCATAACAAAGCGGGCACACAATTATACTCGCTGCTTACACTATCTTGTTGTCGTCAGAATCTTTTAATTTATCGAATGATTTCTTTCTTAGAAGTTCCTTCTTCTTTTTTCTGTTTTTTTTTTGTTTTTTTTTTTGTTTTTTTTTTTTTTTTTTTTGGGGGGGGGGGGGGCGGAGAGAGATTTTTTTTAACACGTTCTAAAATTTTCTGCGAAGAAACTCGTCACAGAACCAGAAAGAAGGAATACAGTCATAGAAGACATTCGTTAAATTGCCGCGTTGAAATTGAATAAAATTGCTACATTAATAGCACATGCCTACAAAATAATACTTTTAGGTGGTTTTAATACTTTTTAATCACTGAGTTAAAAAATACAAAGCTTTTTCATCCATTACGTTAAGTTTTTCCAAAACATTAAAAGGAAGATCTAGCATCTTTCATCTTTCATAACGAAGAAGACACACAATTATGCTCACTGCTTTCACTATCTGGTTGCCGCCAGAATCTTGCAATTTATCGAGTAATTTTTTTCTCAGAAGTTTCTTCGTTTTTATTTTTATTTTATTTTATTTTATTTTATTTATTTTTTTATTTTTTTTGAAGGGGGGGGGGCGATTTTTTAACACGTATTCTAAAAATTTTCTGCGAAGAACCAGAAAAAAGGAAAACAGTCATAAAAGGCATTCGTTAAATGGCCGCGTTGAAATTGAATAAAATTGCTAAACTAATAACACGTGCCTACAAAATAATACTTTTAAGTGGTTCTAATGCTTGTTAAGAACTTTTGACTAAACTTTTGAGGTGCACTAACATATGCTAAAATATAAAATGAAAGCATTTATAATTCATTTACAGAGTCACACAAAAGAATTCGGTTACACTATGGTGAACGGGACAAAATTGTTTGCAGTGTATTTTAATGATGTTACCCTAATTCAAAAAATAAAATTTATATACATTATTGAGGTGCACGCGAAGATGCTTACTACAAAACAGGACGTCCATAACAGTTATCGTTCATTTACGAGAACACACAATATTTAGGTTATAGTATTGCCAATGAAGGATAAATGCTGTAAGTGCGCTTTCAGTTGCGTTATGCTTTTTAAATTTAATTAAATTTCTGCATACTACGTGGTGTGTATAAATTCTATAAATCATGTACAGGACTATACAAAATAGTGCTTCACTTAAGCAATATTGTACACAAGCGTGAATTGTTTAAGGGTGCTTTTTAATCGAGTTATGTATTTTCCCAGCTGAACTATATTTAGTATACTAAGAGATGTTTGTAGACTATATAAATAAATTCATGTACAAGACTATGCAAAGAACTGCTGCATTGAAGTCTATGGATGATAATTTCTGTAAATAAGTTTTCAATTGTGTTATGCGTTTTTTTTTTTTTTTTTTTTTTTTAATGTAGATTAAATTTTAGTTTAATATGAGGAATGTATAAACATCTTCAGATAACATATAGGACGGTACAAAATTATTCGAGTGCGCATAGGTGGAGATTACTGAAGGTGAAATTTCGATAGTATTAGGGGTTTTGTAACTAAGTTAAATTTTAGCATACTATGAAATATATATACAGATCTATAGATCACGTACTGGGATGCACAAAAAAATTCGAGTACCTGTCCTGCTATGGATGGTAATCGCCGAATTTCAAATGTGTTATGCGTTTTGAGTTGCTTACTTAGATATCTTCTTTCACCTGTTTAAACGGTGAAACGGCGAGTTCCGTTACAACAGTATTCTGGAAGTGTTAGAAAATGTTTCGTAATCTATGCTTGACGCATGATTTTCTTTCTTGTTTCTTTTCTTGTCCCTCTATAGAATAGATGTAATAGCGTGCAAATGATTTTAATGCTATTTGAAACAAATTTCCTATGATGCACTGGGGCAATGGACATATCGGCTTGAATTCTAAGTAAAAACATCATCAAAATTCTGGAATGTTTATGTAGTTTTAATCAGGTTCGGACTGGGTCCTTGTAAAGGGCGCAGACCTTGGATTTTCGAAGGGCGCAACTTTACTAAAGAAGCTCATTATTTTACCACTTTTATAGAAAGCCAATAATATCCATTAATAATTAATAGACTGTAAAAATATAATCCGAAATATCAATATTTTAAAAATTTGATTTCTGTGTTAAATTTTGGAAATTTCCAATTATTTATAAAGATCTCTACACTGTACAAAATTTCAGAAATGTTTTCTGATGCAAAAAAAAAAAATAAATAAAATAAATATATAATAATAATAATAATAATAAAATACGAAAATTTATTTGTAAATTTTTGTCTGCAAGTCCTTAATTGACCATGCAATCATGAACCAACCACAAGCTTCCGATATTAACAGAAACTTCTTTTCCAAAATTTATAGACAAACAAAGGAACTTTTTTTTTCCATAAACATCGCCGAAAACTTCTAAAACCCGTTGTTTCCAGGAGTTTCTGGTCGGTTCTTTTCCAAATGATTTCTGGGGACATGGTAAAGAGTTACGGAACTGTGTGTAATTAAATAGCTACAGTCAAAAAAATTTTCGTAAACTTCTCTGTTACCTATAGTAATAATATAAAAGAAAGTTTTTGTCTGTCTGTGTGTTTGTTGACGATGCTAGCGAAATCTACAGCTCGCACAGCTCTGAAAATTTCGATTTAGGCAGTGCAAGGCATGTCCTAAAGGCTCAGATTTTTAATATTTTGATAATTAGCCAAGATATTAATCAAAAACTCATATATTTCTTTGAGAGCCAGCAAAAGCATCTGCGCATGCCCAGAACCCGATTTACGCATCGGGAGCTTGTGAATAAGTAAACACGCGTTTCCTTTTTTTCTTTGTGTGTGTGTTTGTGTATGTATTATTTCATAGTTTTAAATCGGCAAAAATAATTAGAACTATTGAAATTGGACGTCATATTCAGAATATCTCAGATCATACTCTTACGTCTCAAATGCTGCAATATATTCGATAAAATATCTTTGTTAACCTTTGGAATTTTTTTTTTTTCAAAAAGGTAGTTTTCCCGAAGGACATTTTTCTCCCTTATGTTAACGTTTCTCTAGGGCAGGCATGTCAAAGCTGTTTACCGCCGCGGGCCAAATTAAGCATTATATACAAAGCCGCGGGCCACATTAAAAAAATGTAGATACTAATATTATTACCATTGCACAGGATAAAATTTGTATTTACAAAACACAGCCATGTTAAAGAAATATTCACGCCAAGTTTCAAAGTTACTGTAATACATAGTTTAGTTTATCTTATTTTTGAAAAATACTCATTTTTTTTTTTTCATTAACGAAATCTATAAAATTTAATTGAATTTCCTAAATTGTATTTATTTCAAAAATTGATTGTACACGCTGTTTTGTCCTACTGTTCTAACAAAAGCATAGCTGCCAATCTTCTGTGTTTTCTTCGAGTAAAATAAGCATATTTTGAAAGAGAAAAGTTATTTAATAAAATGTGTGTTGTATTCCATGGGCTACTTATTTAATTTGATTTATTAAATACATTTTCTGATTCAAATTATGTTTATTTGGGGAAAAAAAGGTTGGCAGCTATGAAAAGATGTCGTATAAAAGTGCGCTACCGAACATAGCTAAAATATGCCTAATTGCACACTTATACTTTAAAAAATCGGCCGATTGATGAATAATTACAGAAATTTTGAAACCCCAAATCCATATATTTTCACTTTAATATGAAACCGCACTGAATTTTGATTAACAGCAGTATTGAATTCTGAAGAATAATTTAGAGTTGAAATAAATAGATTAAACCAATTTTCATATTTATTGAAATTCAAAAATCTTATATATATATATATATATATATATATATATATATATGGTATTTTTAAAAATTTCCACTTTGATGATTTTTTATAGTGCCTGGCAACATTTAAATTGAAATACATTTCCTTTTAAAAAATTGTTTTATCAAAGTAATAAATTCTATTTGAAAACGCTAATACTAACAAATAACATGATAACATACTTCTGTCAATTGCTAAAAGGTATAAAATAAAAACATTATAAATAGTAAAATAACTTTTATTAGTCTGTTGACATGTTTCGGCTCTATCCGAGCCATTATCAAAACAAATAAGAATATTCTATAAGTGCACGGTCTTTGAAGTTATTATTATGAAACGCTATCATTTAATCTTTCACGTATTTTTTATTTTTACTTGGTTGTTTATTTGCATATTTGTAACAATGGAGTAACTCGAGCCACAATTTCGATAAGTTAAATAATGCTGCATCGTAACATATTGTATTTTTGCGGGTTTCAACATATATGGTTTCTCTTATTATAGATGGATAGTGTAGACTAGAGTGAAAAATTATCTTACTTTCATTGAAATTTATTTGGATACAATATGTAACGATGCAGCATTATTTAACTTATCGAAATTGTGGCTCGAGTTACTCCATGGTTACAAATATGCAAATAAACAACCAAGTAAAAATAAAAAATACGTGAAAGATTAAATGATAGCGTTTCAAATAATAACTTTAAAGACCGTGCAATTATAGAATATTCTAATTTGTTTTGATAATGGCTCGGATAGAGCCGAAACATGTCTACAGACTAATAAAAGTTATTTTACTCTTTATGTTTTCATTTTACACCTTTTAGTAATTGAAAGAGGTATATTATTACAAGGTGTTATAATTTCTTATGTTTTTAACAAGATAGCATTATGAAATTTGCTTTGAAATTTACTCAGCTGCTTTGTTATTTGAAATGAAAACTCCAAGTACTTTGTCTGTTGGTAGACTTTTATAATTTGTGGATTTAAAATGAAAATTGTAACATTTCAGTTAAGCTTTTATAATGGAAAGCCGTCAAATTCCGTATAAAAAGGTAGATTTGTTTATCTTCATACCCACATTTCTAAGATATTTTTGTGCAGATTGACGATTATTAAGAATGTTACGTACAGAAGGGGTGGAAAATCTGCTCCAATTGCTCCGAACTGCTCCAATTTTGATTTCCTGCTACATTCTGCTCCAAAAATAGCAATTTTTTAAAATTCTGCTCCAATCTGCTCCAAAAATGGAAATTTCTTAATCTAAAAAATTAGAATTAAAAAAAAAAAAAACTTCATTAACTTTGTATAGGTTTGGCAACACACTGCTATGATGCATGTAGCTAAGATATACAGCATCATTTAAGTTTAAAAATTATCTCTAACTGAATAATGGATTATACTACATAATCATTGTCTTACATTTCAGTTTTTATAATATAACATATCTTAATCCAACGAGGATGATTACTCCAAAACACAGCTGATGTACTATCTATCAAAAGTAAGCATTATTGAAAAGATATGCAGCATTAAGACTGCTCTCAAACAAAATATTTTTACCCCCTCAACAATGCAGAAATTTCTGACAAATCTACAAACTATTTTTAGATGTAAAAGCATGAAATTGGTAAGGCATGACTGCTGAAGTAATTTGAAATTGAATAGCAGTTTTTGTTAAATGTCACATCTTATGCTATAAGTGATTTTTGAGGCATAAAGACCTTTACAGAACTGTAGAGTCCTAAAATTGAGTTAAAAAGGCCCACTTTCATAACATTATAAAAAATAATCTTTGTTTTTATTGAAAAGTAGAAAATGCTATTTGATTTCAATGCTAAAACATAAGTTTGTTCTACTACAAAACGATTAAATTCTGATACAGAACTGCAATTTATTCTGATACAAAACAATTTTTTTATTTTCTACTCCTGTATTATGAGACTCCAAATCAAAAGATTTGTTATTATTATAAAGTGTGCTTTAGCCAATTAGCCAAAAGATTGGTTGCTGTCGTTCTTTAGCAGTGGACTGAATGTCACGAAGATTGTAAAAAACAAATTGCATGGAATCAACAATAATACTGTTGATATAGAAGCATGCACTCTTCACAAAGTCCACAATGCATTTGGCCACGATTTTAAAATGTGTCTTATTGACATGTACTACTTTTTTAAAAGAAAACCACTCTGCAGTCTAGTGATTACTCACAGTTACAGGTATCACTTGAGTTATTTAAATTTACTATCAAATGTTTGTCATTTGCCAAAAATATGCAATAACTATTGTAAGTAAACATATTTAACTTGTTACATTCTGTTTTTAATTTAAATGCTTTCTTAAAAGTTTTTTTTAATCTTTTCCTAAAGTGTTAGATAAGTCGAATTATTTTTTTATTTCTAAAAGGGTGTAAAATATTTGTTGTCAGAATATGGTATATTTATTATGTATTATTGGAATGTGGAAAGTTAATTCATCTGTTATAGTCATATTACTACAAATTTTGAAACTCTCTAAGTATATAATTTTTTTTCTTGTTTTAACATTTATTACATTTTATACTGTTGAAATTGTATATATGCACTATGTTAAAGAAAAGTTCATTAACAAAGCATATTTGCTTTTAATTTGGAGCTGCTACAAAATGTAATTAACCCACTCCAAAATTGTAATTGACGTGCTCCAAAAGTGGCATTTACTGCTCCAAAACTGTAATTGACGTGCTCAAAAACTGGCATTTACTGCTCCAAAATTGCAATTTGACCTGCTCCAAACCTGCTACAAAAATGGATTTTCGATTTTCCACCCCTGCGTACAGATATAAGTTTAAAAGCACAAACCCGGCTTTTAGAAATCAGTCCGTTATAAATAAATCTTTTTAGCAACGGTACCTATACTTATACTATTTTCAAATTTCTTTAACTGCGCTAGACATCATTTCTTCAATTTCGTTTTGAGTGATTTCGACTCCCGGGACAATTAATGTGCTAAAAACAATAATTATTTTTTTAAGCAAATGTATTTCATTCAATAGGCTTGGTGAAAGCAGTTTGATTCTCTTTTAAGAGGTATCAGTTTCAATTCTGACAGTTTATCTTTTCTATATGTTTAGCCAGATTTTTGTGAGTTTTCTTTATACTTTGTGCTGTAGCACTTCTTAATGGTACATTCTTTTTAAACTCCAACAGTTTCTACATATCAAGCATAAAATTTCAGTTTTCTTTTGAACATAATTGTGTTGTAAATCACCTTTAGAAAAGTATGCAATGTCCATCTTTAGTTTATCATATTTATTCATAGGGTAAAGAGCTTTAACACATTTTTTTTTTATAAATCTTGGAATGTATGAGAGTATGTCAATAAAATGTGTGTATATCAATAAAAAAAAAGGAAAGAAAGATCATACACAATTACTAACCTAAGTAATAAAAATAATTAAAGAGCTTAAATCCGACTAATGCCCAGATGAAGAACCTGGATCGCATATTCGGCGTTTTTGCGTCGAACACAAAAGTGATTATTTATGCCACTTTCAAAGCAACTCATTTAAAGCTATATAATTTTATATTTTAAATTTTTTTAAATTTTAACTGTTCTTAATTAGTGCTGAATTTTATTATTTTATAATGCATTTCTTAGTAATTAATAAATACAGAATATTATTTTGTAAAATGGTGTAAAATCTAAGATAGTAGTAAAATAAAGTATTAGTTTCAACATAAACAAATTAACATTATAAGTAAAAATACTTTAAAAAATTTACGACCCTTTGCTACGTTCCGATTGGTAATCTATGTATTCTCAATGTTTTTGTGCCAAAATGTAAAATTGAATTATATCTGTCTATAATACATTACTGTTGCCAGAGAGCAGGGACTTTTTTAAATTCAGAATACTACCACATTCTGAAGACAAATATTTTCCTCATATATCATAATAAATAAGATACATATTATTATTCAAAAATAGTGGAAGCATTTTGAATATTTAAAAATGCCCGTCAAATTGGTAACACTAATTTACATATATTTCGGATATTCGCCATCTCTAAGACCACGATTGCTGCAAGTGTTCGTGCTAAGTGTATTTTTAGCATCCGTGTTCTAACACAACTAAATTAAACACGGGTAAATTGCCTAAGGATTCGCGGGCCACAGATAGGTTGTTCGCGGGCCAGTTGTGGCCCGCGGGCCACGTGTTTGACATGCCTGCTCTAGGGTGTAATTTTAAAGGTACCGGAGACCACAAATAAGCTCTAAAAGCTAAATCCTTCTTTTAATCAATGTGAAATCGGTATTTTAAAATGCGAATTGTAACCCTTTCAACAACACCGGCGAACGCAGGTCACTTCACGTCTCACGGAGACGATCTTTTTTCTATGCTAAAAGTATCTAAACGTCTATTTCGACACAGTATTTCTAGAGCATCTCGGTAGACAAGATTTACATAACTTACAAAATTTTCGAAACGTTCGAACATGCAGAAGTATTAAAAAAAAAAAAAAAAAAAAAAAAATCTGAGAAATTTTCGAAAAAAAAAACCCCGCGAAAAACCGGGTATGACGTTATAGTCCTATGTGACATACATGACCTTTTATAATCTCTATGACCAAGTTATAATCACATTCTTCATTCTATTAAATCCTATCATACGTAATTAATTCAATGATATCCCATGATAGGTAATGATTCTATGTTGCCATGGTGATGACGTCCTATTTAAGATGGAGTCCTATTATTTCCGTATTACTGAATTTAAAAACCGAATTTGTAAACTAAAAGCGTTTCATGATAGCAATCCTATAATCTACCGACAGTTTTTTGGATAGATGTTTCCGGGTAAATGTACATTAAATGGAAAAAGAGTCTAAATATGGATTTCAAGTTCTGAAAGTTTCAAAGCTTGGCTTAAGTTTCCCATTGGAATTTTCAGTAAATGTCAACAAAAGATAAAATGTTGCCAACTTAAAATGTATTTATTTTTCTACGAAAATTGAAGGAATCGCGGCAAGAGAGTGCCAAGCCACATTTTTTTACTTCTGAGATATTTCTATTTGAAAATTTGATCAAATAATCAAATCAAGATATATAACCTAAAGTTTTTTCGCCTATGTCCTACTAACATTTGAGATATTCTGAATAATAATATGGCATTACTTTAATGATATTACTATTACGTTTATTGCGAATTAGCTATCTTCATTGAGGGCATAAACATATGGGGCAAAAACAAAACCTGTCATATATGCTGCCACCAAGTGACATTAGAAACAACTTATATGTTGGATATTACATTTTACAATATTAACCAACAGATTACAGTGTTAGATTTATTTCACCAAAAATGTGGCTTGGCACTTTCTTGCCCCGACCCCCTCAATTAATCATATTATAATAACAGACAATATAATTCATTTCACTTAAACTAGTTATAGTACGAACGCACCTTTTTGTCATGTTTGTCGTACAATTTTAAACTTGTTATTATTACATTTATAGACAATTCTGAATCAGTTCTTTTTTCATATTAAAATGTAATTGTTAACAAAAAAACAAAGTTTGAATTACCTTCCAATTGCCGGGATAAAATTCTCTGAAACCTATTTTATAAACATTTACTAGAAATTATAAGATACCATTTGAATTGTTACAAATACAGGAACACTACACTTTTCAGATAAGTATATGACATATATATAATAAATGCTTTTTCAGCAAACTCAATAATGATAATAAAATACTCTTTGGTGCCAGACAGTCTGAAATTTATTGTACGGAGACTGCCGCTATTGGTAACAGATTGAATATACTTCAGGTTTTAAAAGATTTGGATTGGATGCTCTCCTGAAACAAAGAAATGTTCAAAAACAAACAGTGCTTGCAAAGAGAAAAATAGTTCACTATATATTTTTTTTTATTGCAAAAAATGAATGTTATTTTTAAAATATATACAGAATAGTATTTTTATTAATGTTGTAAAGTTAGTTACTATAGTATTTGCCGTAATTTTTTTTAACTTCATCTGGGTTTTTTTTTTTTTACATCATCTGGACGAGGGCGCAGATTTAATGGCCGAGGGCGCACCGGCCCGCGGGCCGGTTGCCCGGCGGGCCAGTCCGAGCCTGGTTTTAATATAGAAGAATAAGGTATAGAATTCAACATATTCGTCCCATTTTATTTATTTACTTGTTTAGTTCTTAGCGAAAGGTAAGAGGGTTTCGGAAACCCACAAAAAGATAGGTATTGAGTAGCAACAATATAGTAGTATTGATGCAGCAACAGAACGCGCGCACACGCTAAGAATTAGTTTGAAAAAAAAAATCTGGAAATGTCTTGGATCAGGTTACACCGAGCTGTGATAGGCCAATTACGAGTTATGAAGGCCTCAGTGATATTTTTCCACTAGGCATTTCTAAAATAAACATTAACAACAAAAAAAAAAAAAAAAAAAGAAAGAAAGAAAGAAAGAAAGAAAAAAAGCTTTAAAAAAATTCTACAAAAATAATGTAATTTTCATACAAATTGCCAAAAATTTAATTGATAAGCCAATTTTTACCGATACTAAGACCACAAATAAAGGAACAATCAAATGCAAACCGATTAAAATCGACGATATATTATAAGCATGAAATAGGAAACAGTTAACATTCAAAACAGGATATTTGAAAACTTTTATGATGAATGCATTAAAATTATTTCGTAATTGGGCGCAAAGTTTACATAAAACCATATTTTCCAGTAAAAGACAAAGACTATGAACAACCTCAAAGAAGAAAGATTAATGCGTCAAGAAAAGATTTATTTTATCTAGATAAGAGTAATTTTTTCGGCCGAATTATTCCTGTGTATCAACGCAGTAAAAGACAAGAATCTCTATTCACACAACATAAGTCTGTGTCTATCTCAAACACTAATGGAAGTAGTTTCTTTTATTCGATTCACCAATCTTCGAAATAAGATCTGTGAATATCAGAATAACAAATTCACTTAACTTTCGTTATATCCAGTTTTTTTTTCTCCCCTCCTGAAACCTGGTATCAGTGAGTGGGCCATTTTAAACTCCAGATTTTATCATGCTGTCAGTCATTCTTGTATCAGTAGATGGAATTCCAAAAACGCTGGCTTTCTTCATATGCAGCTATATAAGAAAGCCGTTGAAATAACTGGCGCCATGAATATGTTTTCACTGTCAACATTCTAAACACAGTTTACGCCTTCTGTAATCGTGTTGGATCTCAGTGTTTTATTGTTTCATTAAAAAATGACGTTAAGGGTGATAGGATACACTCTAATCTGTATTTACATCCAAAGCTACATTAACGCATAAACTAGATAAAGCTACAGCTTATTTTCTGGCAGTTGTAAGGACTTTCACAAGTTTGATTAACAATAAATAATGCATCTAAATTTTCACTTCTCCAAAATAATTTTAATGTTTCGTTCATTCTAAATCTGGCCTTGTTGAAATCGTATTTTATGTAAATTGTTCATGATCATACATTCTGTACGTTCTTTTCACCATTTTAGAAAATATTTTTAAACACAATCTCAGGCAGAACCTTTTTTCCTTTTCAATAAATATAGAAATAAAGCGAAATTTTAATCCGTATTCCATTTATTAATATTATTAATAATATTGTTATTACTTCGTGAGAATTGTTTCATTTCTTATATGACAGCCAATATAAAATGATGAATTATATATTGATGTTTGGATATAGAACTTGTTTGAAAATTATATAAACAATGTCAACTTGTCAAATTTTATTCATAAATTTAAAAAAATAAAATGTAATTTCACGCATACGTAATGTTAAAGTTCAGGCACTATAAAAATTTGCTGCAGTAAAATTACTGCAGCAGAGATTCCAGGCAATGTCCATAAGAAAGTGGGTTTTGTCCCTAGATAAACGAGCTTTGTTGTTACATAAACGGTTTTTGCCCATAAAAACGTGAAAATTACGGAAATTGACCGTTTACCTTGAAAAAGGGGCATTTCCCGTAAAATTACGGCATCAATTCACGAAAAATGTCTGTGAATTGACATTTTTTTTTTCCTTTAATAGTGTGGCACTGGTTATCATAAAGTTAACTCGCAAATTCTCAATAACCCCCTTTCGTTATTATGCGCACGTAAACTCCATCCATACTCGTTTTTAGCAGTTTTCTTATCAATGGTTATCTCATCGCAACGTCACACAATGGGGTTGTTCATAGTTCATACAAGGCCCAAGGCCGTAACTAGAAAAATATTTCTGAGGGGGATTTGTAGGTTCAAAATGTTATTCTTATTATCGTATTTTATATTTGTTTTGTAATACTTTAATAAAGTTAAAATTATTTAAAAGTTACCTATTGTGAATTCGAGTAACAAATATGTACTTATCGCAAAAGAAAATTGAATATTTGAGTCTTCGTCATTGCAAAGAAATTTATAAATTCATTTGTGTTGATAGTGATTCTACTTCGCCAATATATCAACAATAGTGTCAAACAAATTAAAGATTTCTGAAGCTTTTTACATATATTTTAAAATGTCTTTTGTCAGAAATGTTTTCCCAGGAGCATATGTCAAAACGGTTACGTTTGCCGATTTCTGGATATTTGGAATTAGACCCTCATTGTATTCTTCAAGCGTTTCAGTTAAACAAGTTGGAGAATCTATTCAACCAATTTGTTTAATAGCATGGAAATCCAGCTTTTACACAGTTCCATTTCAAAAAGAAAAATTAGGAATTTTAAAACTTTCTATTGTTTATTACCTATTTTCTTAAATTTTATTAATTTTTTAAACATGCTGAAAGAAAAAAGAAAAAAAGAGATGCTAGCTCATGGAATTTTTATTTAAGATGTTTAATTGTAATTGATTTTTTAATTTTGAATTTCTAAATTGATATTTAATGGCTTATTTATAGTCATCCTGAAAAAATTTCGGAGGGGGATCAAACCCTGTTGATTCCCCCTATCGGCTACGGCCTTACAAAGACAGCGACATTTGCAAAATTTAAAATTATATTTATTAAAAGTGAGATTTCTTTGTAGGCTTATTCTGAATACTTTTAAGAATAGGTTGTCATTTTGTGGCCCTCCAGAAACTGCAGCAAATCATTATTTTTTAAAAAAAGCAAAATACCAAAAACCAAGGTAATCGTGCAAAAATATTGTGAAAATAATGGGCAAATCTTTTGACTGTGATAAATAATCGCTTATTCTCGTTTCACAGATCGTTGTTTGAATCCGTTGGAATGTAAAAGATAAAAATTCTCATCTCAGAAATATACTTGTAAAGGTTTTTTTTTTATTTTTTTTTTAAAGTTAATTAAGTTAGCTATTAATTTTTCGCAAAATGTGACATACTTTTGGGTTGAAGAACGACCTTTACCACCCGTTTCATAGGTATTCTTATGATAATAAATGCACAGATTAGCTGCAACTGCTTACAATCTTGCTCACTGTTTGAGTTTGAATAAACAAAGACATAGTGAGCAGGTAGGTACAAATGTCTCAAATAAAGCTGAAGAAGCTCCCAACCAAATGTTTCGAAAATCGAAATAATTGCGATCTCGTAAAATAAGCAGAAAATCAAATAATGAAGATACAGAAAATCAAATAATGAAGATAGACGATGTAATCATATTTTTAACACTACGTTTGTTGATTTCCAAGCGATTAAATCTAGGAAAAGTCCTGTTTCGCTTCACTGTTCGCCAGTGCGCTCTTGTAATTCACATACATCTTTGGGAAAAGGTGGTTTATAGACAAACGTTTTATATGTCACCACAGAATAAAAAATCACACAATGCAAGGTTACTGGACTGCACATCAATGCGTATTTATTTATTTATTTATTTATTTTGTTATCTTATCTCTATGAAATGAATGAAAATAAACTGGAATGAGTCCATATAAATGTGTGCAAAATAACGAAGAGCACTCACATTGAGCACTAGTGAGTTAATTTTCGATAGCCATCGTCAGTCAAACTTGGACTGTTAGCACATTACATAATGTATGGAATTATATCGTGCTTTGACAATTTATGAATGAAATATATTGAATTGAAATTATTTACGTTATTTTATAACACAAAGCATAACAAACCAAGGAGACTTAAAAATTAAAGCTTTAAAGAAAAGAATCTAGAAAAGAAAGAATAATTCATATATTGAACAAATATTAGAGTTCTTTATATATAGAATTAAAAATGTTAACAACTATATTAGAAAAATATTTATGACGCTGTGCATATTATAGAACATATTTATTTTACGCCAACGTGCCACAGAAATTCCAGACCGGGAACAATGCCACACCGTGCTAAAAGTATCCACTATATTATATTAGCCTCTTACATATTAAATATTTATATTATTTATAAATGATAAGTTAATGGAGTAATTATTCTTATAAAGGAAAAGGTATAACAATTCTATGGACCTTAAAACTTTTGAAATATAATGAAATACTTGTAATTTTTACGCTTTCTATTTCTTTAATTTCTATTGCTTGATCTGATTATCCATGACTGAATTTAAAATAATTTGAAAATATACGTATTTCAATTCCTAAATTCTATTTTCAATTCCTAAGTTTGAAATATATATTCAGATTGTGCTTCCTTTTATTCCTAAAATATCATCAAGTGAAATGTTCAGTCATATTTAAAGATCAAAGATCAGAATACATGTTCATTCCACTTAAAAACATATGCCATATGTTTAACATTCATTTAAAATTCACGTAACGGATGTAAATTTTTCAGTGGTTTTGAATGCATAAAGATTTATCGACTGTTAATCCGCGATTTTATCGCTGCAATATTCAACAAAACTAGATTTATTTACTACTGAGACAACATTTTATTCTTAAAGACGTCTTAACTTCCTATCGATCAGGTGAAATGTTCAGTCGCATGCTTAAAGATCAAAGATCACATCTTCATTCAACTCTAAAACACACGCCGTTAATGTTCAACCATTTAAGATCCAGGTAACGGATGTAAAATTTTCAGTTAGTTTTGAATGCATACAGATTTATCGACTGTTAATCCGCGATTTTTTTCAGTGCAATATTCAACAAAACTCTAGATTTATTTAATTATTTCTATAGATGAAATACATTGACGAATATAACTGTTTAATGGGAGACTAATAAGTGTCGTTACAGTATCAAATGAATGAATAGCTATATTTTAAAACATTTCTTTTATAAATTTAAAACAGATCATATTTAAGTATCTTTATTGTTTTAAAGCAACAGCATTAAAATACTGACTATGAGATCCACGGGTCTTAAGTTCATTTCATGCGGTCCTACAAGCAAGGTTGGCATGGTTTAAACCAAGCGGTTTTAACCATGGTTTGAACCAACTGTTTTTTTTTTTTTTTTTTTTTTTTTTTAGAAGAAATCTAATATAACATTTCTCTTCTTTGATGATTTAAGTGATTCAAATTATTCAGTATAAATAATTTCTACTTTTAATACTTTATTTCAGCAATAAGCACTAGAAATAGTGGGTCTAAGTCATGTTTGTATGTGTAAGATGAAAATTAGTATATGTGTTCATGAACATATCTGGCATTAGAGATTAGAGAGAAAAAAACATGTAATTTTATCAAAGATAAAATAGATTTAAAACATTGAATATTTGGCATAAAATATTTTCATTATTAAAAAATGATATTATTTAAAGCAATTAATAGTATTAACACGATTGGGTGTAAAAATTGGGTGTAGTTATAACATTTTAATAATAGAAATATAAAATTATTTATTATAGCATTTTAGTAATACCAATCTATTTTTATCTGTTATTTGCTGAATCTAATGACTAAATGTTGACTTTGAATTGTCAATCAATAAACAAAATCACAAGAAGTCTTTGAAATTTATTTTTAACTGTGGGAAAGAATATTATGTTTGTCAAAATACATCAAAAGTTTATTATTAGTAATCAAAAGATTGTTTATAAAGATTTTTAAGGTATCAATGTTTCACTGTGTAGAGCAGTTTAGTGTTTGAACATAAGACTGTTACAAACTCTAATATTATATAAATTAAATTATCAATTATTTCAATTTTCTACATAAAGTGACTGTAATTATTTTATTTAAATTATGAATTATTTTAATTTTCTACATAATTGACTGTAAATATTTAATTAAAATTATTTTCAAATGAAGTTATACTACTTATATATCCAATAATGTCTATTTTTATCAATAAATATTGATCTATAAAGTTGTTTTAAAAAAAACCCGTTTTAAACCAAAAAACCTGGTTTAAACTAAATAAACCAGTTTTTTAGTTTTTTCGAGAAAACCTGCTTTTTGCCAACCCTGCCTTCAAGCTGGGCAAATAAACTAACATATATGTAGATATTAAAAGTGTAGACAAATGCTTAAGTGATTAAAAGAAATAACAAAAGGCTTATAAAAACCTTTTTAATGATTCAACATACGTTTCAACGCTACATTTCGGCGTCATTTTCAAGAAAAATATAATGATAAAAAATATTCTTGCAAATTTTGAAAAAATAACCTTGAAGACACGAATCACGAGATCCAAATATGTAAAAAAAGAGAAAAGCAGGTGCTTGAAGTAGCCAACTGTAATCGTAAAAATTATATTTCGTTATTGCTTTTTCAAACGGAAAAGAATCTCGTGCCAAATTTTGGGCAATTCAAATGAAACGGTTTCGTTGCAAATGTTTGCGTTACGCATGTAGATTTCTATGGATTCACGGATAATGGATGGGTAGTAGGCTCTTGATGGGTAAATTATTTTACTATTTATAAAATCAATTTATATTGCTTCAGTTCTATTAAGTCGTGCCAGTGCTGTAGTACTCCTGTCATATTTGATATCAGCTATATGCTCTTTTAATCTTGTTTGAAATTTTCTGGTGGTCATTCCTATATAATATTGTAACGTTCCATCTGCTCTGATGAATGGGATTTCATAAACACCTGATAGTTGATATGGTTCTATTGGGTCTATTTTCTTACAAACTGCACTTTTTAATTTCATGGTTGGTTTTGCAATAAGGCAGATATTGAATTTTCTAAGTTTATATTTTAATATTTCAAAGAATCCTGGAAAATATTGTAAAGTTGATATTTTTGAGTTCTGTTCATTAAAAATTTTCTTCTTTTTATTATCCATGCTCGTAATTAATTTATTGATGGTGCTGTTTTTGTATCCGTTATTTATTGCGATGCCACATGTTTTATTTATTTCATTATTTAATTGATTAGGTGTACAGACAGTAAAGGCTCTTCTAATGAAATGTCGAAAGGCAGAAACTTTATAGGAAAAAGGTGCTTGAGCGTTACTGGGAATAGTGGATTGATTAGTTATTGGTTTTCTATATACCGTACGTTCAATTCCATGGTGCGTTTTGATTAACAGCACATCCAAATAAGGGAGTGTATTATTTTGCTCAATTTCCAAAGTGAATTTAATCATGGAATCTAGGCTATTGATCTAATCAAGAAAACTATTAAGTGAGGTATCCATGTGTTGCCAAATTATGAAAACATCATTACATTTTTTTTTTACATATTTGGATCTCGTGATTCGTGTCTTCAAGGTTATTTTTTCAAAATTTGCAAGAATATTTTTTATCATTATATTTTTCTTGAAAATGACGCCGAAATGTAGCGTTGAAACGTATGTTGAATCATTAAAAAGGTTTTTATAAGCCTTTTGTTATTTCTTTTAATCACTTAAGCATTTGTCTACATTTTAATTATAATTAGTGATATTATTTTATGGTTATGTATATGTAGATAGATAGATAGATATAGAGATGTATATTGTAAAATGTATTTTTTAACTATCTCGCGATTGTTTTTTTTTTAATATGGCAGAATAAAAATAAACATAAAGCTTCTGAGATTATTAATTGGAGTAAAATATTAAAGGTTTGGTCTAAAATGTTTCACCTCACCTTCAGGAACCTCCCTTATTGCCTTATTCACAACGCTGTTAATATTAAATTGTTAACCTTGGTTGAAATTAATATTTACCCGCTTATGCGGACATTATACTTTCACGACGAGCGTCAATTAAACTTATTTTTTTATTTTTTTACACTATTTTTTCTGATATACTTTTTTTTGCACTTTTAATTGCTGAAATTTTGAGATTAGATAAGACAAAATTTGCTGTGCCAAAATACTTGTGTCCAAATTCATGACATTTGCACGCTCTATACGGCACGTATACATCAGTACTTTTGCACAGAAAATTTTGTCTTATCTAATACCAAAATTTCAGGAATTAAATAATGAAAAAAAAAAGTCAGAAAAAGTGGTGTCGGAAAAATAAAAGAAGTGTAGTTGACGCTCGACGTGAAAGTGGGATACCCCCGTAGCGAGGTATGATATAGAATCAGATATATTTTATATTTTATTCTAAAATTTAGTTTTCCTATCTTAAATTTTCTCTATCTGAATTAATTTCTTTATTCAAAATGATATTTACTCTTTAATCCGAAAAGCAATCATTTCTTCCTATCTTAAAACGTTCCCAGATATTTTCATCGTAACATTAAATGTACGTTACTTTTCTGTGGTTTCAATTCAGAATATTAATGTACTATGTAGATGGTCTTAACATATGCTGTTTCTCTTTCTTCGTATCTTGTGGTAAAGCAGGCGGCATTATCATAAATTGACTGCTGCATTAGATATATACAATATCAACGTTTTTTGTTCGCTGCTATGCACATGTTCTGGCTTTCTAAAAATAACCTCGGGTTGTACGCTAAAAATAAAAAAATTGATATCCGCCAATTATGACATGCCTTTCTCATTTCTCATTCAAAAATCTTGATATTGGTTTATCTCTAACAGTCAAAATTTGACGGTTACATACCTGGCTAGAAGTGTAGTGTTTGACATATTTTCATCTATGTGTTGGTGATAATGAATCTGAAAAATTAGATGAGATCTTCTCTTGCTTTTGACGGATAAAGATGTAATTTTTTGGTATAATAAGCGAAAGCCACCCTCTGTCCTTGTGTCGATGTGCTGATATAATAAAATGGTTCACGCAATTTTAAGACTTATTTTCATCTAATGCATTTTGTGTGAATTAATTTATTTTCAGGAAACGAATTTTACGATTATTGCGGTACATGCAATGCACCATCATACCTCGGCTCTTTTCTATGAAAGATTATTCATTATGATATATCGGGACTGCACGATACGAGGTTTTTCAACCGTTAAAGATTAATGATTTAGTATATAACTAGCATATAGAAATATAACTAAATAATAGAAATATATGACTGAAATAAC
The DNA here is from genome assembly GCA_963931845.1 of Maratus michaelseni. Lineage (NCBI taxonomy): Eukaryota > Metazoa > Arthropoda > Arachnida > Araneae > Salticidae > Maratus > Maratus michaelseni. Next base: position 78,682,618 of record OZ007592.1, on the reverse strand, counting down.
CCAAGTGCTACCCGAGAGCTCATTTCTTTTCCAGACTTTGACTCTTATATAGAAATTGTAATGAGTACCAATCTTTTAAAGGTTTCTACCAAAAAGTTTCACAGAGATGATAATGACAGTAATTCCGAAAACAGGGATGATTTTGCAGATGCGTGAAGATTTTGTTAAATTATATGTGGAAAATATTTCACTTTTTTGTTGTTGTTGTTGTTGTTAATTTAACTCTAAACACACGCAATCCCCCCCCCCCCCCTCATAATCTGAATTTTTCATACCTAGACTAGCATTCTTTTTTCATGATAGAACTTTTATTACTAACTAGTACTTTTACTAACTAGTATCAATTCTTCATTTAATTTTCTTTTGTGTCTACGTAGAGATATAAAAAGAAACAGAAATTAAATCAATATTCATTCCCTTTTTTAGTGATAATTTACTTACTTTATTATTATTATTATTATTATTTTTTTTTTTTTTTTTTTTTTTTTTTACTTTTGCATTGGTCGATGTTAAAGGAAAGCTTCAAAGCAAATTGAAATTATTTAAGCATGACATATCAAAATTTCTTGTTATGAACATTGTGAAGCATGATTTTGTAGCATAAATTAGCCTTTAATTTAAAGTTTCCTTTTTTCCTTAGATAGCAACTTTTTAGCCCCTGTATGCATTTTACTTTCGTCGGGAGCATTTATTAAAAACCTGGATTTCAGTTCAAAGATGTAAATTTTTTTTCAAATGTCTAGCAATTTCCATTAAATTTGAATATCTGTTTTATAAAGGACAAACGTGTCCGTGGGTAACTCTGACGTCATTTTGCGAATGGCAACAGTTTGCGATGAAATTTCGGTTTTGCGATTTTTGCTACTGCATTTTTCTTAATTTCTAAACATCGCACATTTAAAATTTTTACACCGTTATATAGGAAAAAAAATCTACTTTCAAATGCAATTTGTTTGAAAACTGTATCGCAATTTACTCATTTATTATAGCATTTAAATTAAATCTCAAACATGATTTTTTTTTTAATCTATCTCTATCGGTTGCAGACGATTACAAAATATTAATCCGTTTGCACTTTAAACAATATAAAAAGTTCAGCATTTGTTTCCAGCTGATATTCAATAACGAAATTAAAACTTCATTAAATAATAAATAAAATATCATAAATAATACAGAAATTTAACAGACATCTAATCTAAATAAGTGCTTAAAACAGCTGAAATTATCAGAATAAGAAAAACTGCTGTATATAACGAAAATTTTAGCGATTTCTTCGGCTATTAACTTCTGGCTCGAAGCCAATACGAAATTACCGCTTTAAAAAAATTCTAAATTTTATTTGAATATATAATTGACATATTTCATGTAAGAATGCTCTTTGGTGTTTTAAGGGGCAATATAAAAAAAATTATTAAATGTAAAAAGTCTATTAGAGTTTTCAGTAAAAAATAAATAAATGGTTTTCACCTATACTCTCTATCCCGGGAAGCCCAGGTTGGATGTTCTAGCTTATATAAAATTGAAGAAATTTTAAGGAAGAATTATTTTTATCAAACAGAAAATAAACATAGGGAGTGTGGTTAAATTCTACATTTAATTTGTTTATTGAAGACTAAATTAGAAAAGGCACATGATTACTGCTAATAATTTAAAATCTGTATTCGGCTACATTTTATTCGGGAAACATTTTAAATTGATATCGCCCAAGTGAAATGAATCTTCATCTTTGAAGAGCAAATATCCGACATCTTCATTCGATGTCAAATATATGTTGCTAGTGTTCACCATTCATTTAAGATTCGGGTAATGGATGTAAAATTTTCAGTATAGTTTGAATGAATAAAGCTTTATCGACTTAATCCGCGAATTTCCGCTGACGTGAATTTCGACCACGAATATTCAACAAAATCCTAGATTTAGATGTAATTCATTGACGAAAATAACTGTTTCATGTGACACTTATAAGTGCTTTTTGAAACAATATTAGTGTCAGGTTTCTCTCACAGCTGCAAGAGTTGAAAGCTATTCTTAAGGGATTAGCGTATTGTATCTGTATCTATTGTGTACCGTTAGAGTCTGGTTTAAGAAAAATCTTAATCCGGAGGGTAGCGAGTTGGACATAATGAAAGAGGTATTTCCATTGCAATGTGGTCTTTGATAGATAAGAAAGATAGTGCACCCTTTTATTTAGGGAGACAGATCAGTCAAGAGGGAGGAACGGTTGTCAAGCGACCCTTGGAAATAAAACAGCAGTCCGGTAGAGAGAGAGCGGGTGCGCTGGGTAATGACCAGAGGTGAAGTTAGTTCGAACGTGGGAGTGAAGGTGTAAGGCCGTTGAGAGTTGACGATCTGAGCCACGTGTGTTTAACGGTATCTCTCGAAAGAAAGAGAGAGCGAGTGTGAGATGAATAGAAATCTCAGTGCGGAATGAATTGACGTAGTCTAACGGTACACGTAGAGCGTTTTCTGTAATTGTTTTGATTTAGTGTTAAACCTGATAATTTACATCCGAGTTTAAGTGTAAATATTGTTAATAAATTGTTACTTTAACTTTAATTGAAAGAGTTAGGTTTTTCTTGAATATACATCAAGTATCGTGCCCGATATCACGTATTCATATCGGTGGTGGCAGCATATCAAAAGACCGGATTTATTTCGAAGTTGTGTGGACGGAGAAGTGGAATCCGACAATTAGTTTCAAATTAATGAATAACTATATATTTTTAAAAAAACCTCGTTTATAACTTTAATACAGGAGAATCTATTTATTTTGCATGACTGTTTTAAATGATATCACGCAAGTTTGTGTAACAGTGATGATTTTGAAAATGAAGGAAGAAAATGTTAAATTTATACATGGATAATATTTTAAAACATTTTTAACTCTTCTTTCTCCCCTTCATAATCTCAATTTTCCATACCTAGATTATTTTTATTTATTTATTTTAACCAGGAATTTTTATTTTTAACTATATTTTGAGTTCATTAATTGTCATCATCGGTTTATCACTCAATTTGCTCTCGCGTAGACATAGATAAAAGGGAATTAATTACAAGTTTAAAATTAAATCAATATTCATTCTTTTTTTTTTTTTTTTTTTTTTTTTTTAGTTTTTGCATTAACTGACGCTCAAAGAAAACTTCAAAGCGAATTAAATTATTCAAGCATGAAAGATCAAAATTTCCTGTCATGTACATTTTTTGTATGTATGATTTTTGTATTATAAATTATCCTTTAATTAACTTCTTTTTTACTTTAGCTAAAGCTGTTTACAAATTTGACTTTCGTTGTGAACATTTTCAAGAACTGGAATTCAACCCAAATATCTAAATTTTATTTCAGATATCTTGTAGTTTCAATAAAATGTGCATAATTTATATAAATTTGTGGAA